>JAXQQM020059821.1:0-44757 GCA_034641835.2 Pinus albicaulis | reverse complement strand
CAGTATGAATCTATTTTAGAACCATATTTTTCATTTCATACGTTGATTTATGGTTGAATCGTTGTGATATTGAAAGGATTTTGTCAAAGTCGGTAGAAGAGAGAAACCTTGGCCCCAAATTATCTTCGAGAGTACCAAGGTGGTGGGGTTGGATGACCAAGATAGTTCGAAGTGACTACAATATAATTATCCATAACTATGATCATTTTTCTCTCCACTATAGGTTTATCTATTGCCATGATACGTGAAACAAAACAAATATTTTGGCACTTCAAGTTAGAAATAATTAATTCCTACTTGTCTATGGTTGTAATTCTCCATTTGAAGAGTTCGTTCCTACATAATAGGAATTAGCTAGAATATAGTTTTTCCTAGTTTAGTGTGTGGTTGAGAGCATCTCTCAACCACACTACTGTACGTCTAAGATAGAATTCCTATCTTGAGACTTTTACTTGTATAAATATGTGTGTAATTTCCTTGATTAATAATATAGAATATATTGAGTGTGTGTGCTATTTTATCTTGGTATCGAGCCCTATTTTTTGTTCTTTCCCTTGTGACAGCGGAGCGTGAGGAGTCACCCGGGGAGACGGTGGACATAATAATCTTGATTCTGGTGTTGGGATCCTGCGGGGTTTTACTGGCACCGTATTTGAAATACATATGCCACGAGGCGGCCGAAATTCTGCCTGCAACATTTGTGATGATTGGCGAGGTGGTGTACGAGGCACCCCTCACATACGCGTCCGGCGCAGTTGTAGTGATCGTAACAGTGATTGGCGCTGTGGAGATTTACCATTGGAGACACAGGAAATCCCAGACAAATTATGAGGCGCCCACTGCCATCAGGATTAAAGGAATTTGACAGTTCTCTTAATGCACCCGAGGCAAAAACTTCTAAGCGAGGTGGTGCTTCAGGCTATGGAAACCATGAGGCGTGGGTTGCGGTTCAAAAATCTGGATCTGTTTTTTTAAGTTTATTGGAGATGAGTGGGAAATGCTATGCAACTGATTAATGTGGGATGTTGACTTTGGTCACTACCTTCAGTTTTGGCTTTATTGTGACTTGTACAAGCTATTGGTGTCTAATGTGTTGGAAGTACGCAACTGGCATGTTTTCAGTTGGTAAAGCATTAAGAGGTCTGTCAGAGACAAAGGATGAACATATAACTGGTGAGTCCAGTAAGCTTTCTTGCTGCTACACATCTACAATCGATAATTGCCATGGTTGATTGAAGGGCGTATTTGAAATTGGTGCTATCGCATTAGATTTAGTTAATTTGTCAACAGTTGGTGACAGTGTATGAATTGTGACATGCTGCAATATTTGTATGTCTGAAACTGTTTGAAAACAGCGTTTAACACTGTTATTTTTATACAAAGGATTATATTGGGTAAGAATGGCCTGCGTTTTTCAAGAATAAGGCAGGCAGAAATCTTTTAAGTTATTAAAGACTTCGATTCCAATATCGATTTCAAAGACTAAGATTGGTATTACATTGCGCCTAGCTGCTGCTGCGTCAATTATTAATTATTCAGAAGGATTGAAATCATTGGGATTGTATTTGGACTCTACCGCTAGAATTGGCATAGAGAAATGCCGAGCCTGGTGCGTATGGTTACTCCTTGCAATCAAGATTGCAAAGAGTTTGTGTGGCCATTGTGTTGAAGACTGCTTGGGTGTTGGAGCTGCTTGATATATGGAGAAGTTTATGCTGAAGACTACTTGGGTATTTTTTTTTTTTTTAATTCTTTGATGATGTTGCAATGTATTGATTAACTGTCATGACAATGAAATTGGTGACAGTAGTATGACTGACTATTGTCACAATTTTGAGTGTGTGTTGGAACTGGCCATTCCAACACTAAGCAAATTTGCAGGGAATGATGAACACATGACAGTGAAAACGACATCAATTGGAGCTACATCAAAGATTGAAGGATGATTGTGATCATGTTGCAGATTGTTAGCAAGCATGAGGAGGCATGCTTGAGAGCAGTGACTAGCCTTGATACTGTGAGTAGGGGAAGTGGCATTATGTTGCGATGCCGGGAGAATTGGATACTGAAACGTGACGGAGGATTGGACCGTGGAGTCCTGGATTATTACTCTTGAAGGGAAAATTGTGTTCTCTTCGTGTGGCTGTGTGCCTATGTCTGGATCATCAGTGTTTGAATGCACTGCATTGAGTCCAGGTGAAAAGTCGTCAATCCGTTTCTTTATCAGTAGACCCCTCACAGGTATTGTTGGTGAAAAATGGCTACTGGTATGTTTGGAAAATAATCATCTATGGGCAGAGATAGAGAAATTAAATTTGAAGATTTTATGTTGTATTTTCTTGGAATCATGTTTTATTGAGCCTTATTGAGCCTAGCTAACTCAATGTAGGCAGAGTTATTTTGTTAGAATTAGCTACTCTAACGAATGATAGGTTAAACATGGAGTTCCAAGAAGTTATTTGAATAGACAAAGATGCCCAAGATGTGAACAATGAACAGATGAGGTAAAGGAGCAGCAACAACGTTTATGGTGGACAACAAAGTAGATGTTTGTTTGAGTTAGTGTGGTTTGTGGAATAGACTCCCTAGCATGTTATAAGCAAGTTGGTTGTTATATGTACCCAGAAACTCCAAATGTTGAAGTATGGAATGTAAGCCTTGTAAAGGCATTTGAAAGTTCGTGGTGATCTTAAAACCACTTTGTAATGGTTTATGGTCAGCCTGAAACCATCTTTTGTCACTGTAAAGTGATGGTTTGTGGTGAGCCAGAAACCACATACAGAGCCTTAGTGGCTACAGGATTTTCCCGGTGGTGGCACATTTAAGTTTTGGATTTGCCCGGTGGTGGCATATTGAAGTTGGCGGATTTGCCCGGTGGTGGCAAATCGGACTTGCCCGGTGGTGGCATATTGCCTGAGTGGCTAACGTGTACACGGGAGCTTTGTGCTCGTAGGAGCAGGTGGACTGCAGTAACACCTGGCTCAGTCTCAGATGATTCATCATTCTCTGAGAAGAAGGGGGTTGGTGTGCTTTCTTAGCTGACAGTTGTGCTGAGAAGTACAATTGGCGCGACTGTTCAGTACATACTCGTGCCAATGCGCCAAATCACGGGAATGGCGCGGAAGCGCACGATTTTTTATTCAGGAAGACGCCAACTCAACTTCATGGAGGTCCGCGGGAAGCCTCAACTTTGTTTGACGGTTTGCGAGAGGAGCAGATCGGAGAAGTTGCAGATCTGTCCGAGAGAGGCAGATTGTGTTTTGGAGGTTCTGCACATGCAATTCGCCTGATGGTGGTGGATTTGTAGGTACATATATGCAGTGAAAACGGTCGACAGAATCATGTATGCGAAGGACATCCTACAGGACTAGCGGTTGCAGCGGTTGGTACCCATGCATTCCGGTGGATGGTTGCTCTTTTATATGGACGTCGACATATTCTTTGTTATGTTTGACCACAACCAAACTTTGTGAAGCACTATCATGACAAGTAGTCATTAAGGGGGGGAGTTAGAAATAATTAATTCCTACTTGTCTATGGTTGTAATTCTCCATTTGAGGAGTTTGTTCCTACATAATAGGAATTAGCTAGAATATAGTTTCTCCTAGTTTAGTGTGTGGTTGAGAGAATCTCTCAACCACACTACTGTACGTCTAAGATAGAATTCCTATCTTGATACTTTTTCTTGTATAAATATGTGTGTAATTTCCTTGATTCACAATATAGAATTTGTTTAGAGTTTGTTGTGTGCTATTTTATCTTATAGGAACATTTGATTGTATTTCATTTAGTAATTCATTAACCTCGTTCATTAATCTATTATTTATTTCTTCAATCAAATATTCATTGTCGTCACTTGTTTAATTTGTTTCTGTTGCCTTTTTCTTTTCTAAAGATTCTAGAATCCTATTATCGATGGAAGACATTTTTACAACTTTTCGGCCATTCATTTTATAGTGCTAGATACTATACTTGGTGCCATGGAAATATTTTCATACTAATTTTTCCTAACATACAAATCCATTTTTTTTTATATATATATTTTGAAATATGTATTATTAATTTGGTGTTTCCCCTCCTAAAAATATCCATCCCAACAATCATGATTAGCCTAAACTTCATCAATAGGGTTAGGATGTTTTTTAGAATTACATAGATCAACTTTCCTTCTTAATTCATAAATCATGTGAAAAGGGTCATACTTCGAGGTACAATGTTTTCGTAATTTAAAATAAATAATGTTATTTTGTATAATATCATAAGCACTTATGTTTCTAACAATTATAGATAAGATTTCATAAGGCATAAAAATAATAGTAAGGCATAAAAATAATAGTTTTCATGTTTTTCTGGAGTGAAATAATTTCATTTATTACAATTATCTATATGACAACTTCCATTAAAAAAATAGGGAGTAATAAAAGTAGATAGAAAATTAGGTTTTCCTTCAAATCCATAAAATTGTATCACGAAATTATTCTTCAATAGGTACTAGTCTCATATTCTGGTTTCTTTACTTAATTGTAGAATCCTCTTGTATTTTTGTAGAATTATTTTAGGAATTTTATTTATAATATTGAAATGAATTTTTATGATAAATATATTTTAATATTCAAAATAACTCCCTCTATGTTTCCCTATATATGCTATATTTTCACAAAGTACTATGCTTATCACTTGTCCATGACTATCTACGGTATTTAGCTCAACCTATAGTTCATGACAAAATTTTGGTAATTAAAGAGGATTATGTGTATTATATATGTTTGATATTAAAACAAATAGAATGAATTAATTGTGCTCAAATGCAAGTGCATTTTTTTTGCAAGATAACAAGAAAAGTTGAAAGCAACTTCATGATGGTTTTTTGGGGCATGTCTTTAAGGCACATTAGTATTACTTATATATTTATCCATCATCATAGTAACCTAAGATTATAAGGAGAAATACTAAGATAATAGGGAGTAATAAGGAAAAAACTCAAAACTCAATTTTCAGAGTTATACTATTGACTAAAAAATGAACTTCTAAAGTCTAATCCACATTTTCTGGAATATCTTTTAAAGTTTCTAAATTTTTTTATTTTTTATTTTTTATTTATTTATCAAATTTTAATAATCTTTTTGATAAGCTATATTATCCATTTATGTCTTAGACAATATACATAAGTGTTAGTATATCACAAGTTTACCCTCTAGATTGATAATTTAATATCTAGAATTTAAGCTAATTAAATTTACTAAAAATTTTTAAGTCATTGTGAGGGAGATGCTTAAAGGGATTAGCACATTTATGGTATAATTTTTTTACATTTTTTATAATTTTTTGTGAGTGAACTCTTTCTCTCTTTATATATGAACAATAACATTCTAGAGCTAGTGAGATAGTGAACAACCAGATGCAGGATCTCACTCTAGAGTTTTGTAAAGTGTAATGTCATAAGCCTTTCACTTTAGAGATTATATTGTCCCTTTGGTTGTAAATATATTCTAGTACTATATAAATAGAGATAGATGTGATAAATATATATTTAAAGGAAAATATAGAATAGTTCCTCTAAATAGAAAGGAAAAATTAGTTAATTTATATTGAAATGATAGAGTAGTCACTTTAGATAATAGAGGTGGAGTTAAAGAAAAACATATGATAACTATTTCAAATCAAAAACACCCCTTCGAGTACTAACTTTCTAATAGCTAGATGCAAAAGAGGACAAGTAGATAGGATCCTCGTGAAAAATAAAAGGCCTATGAAAGATAGCATGAGGAAATAAAGATCCACAACTTAAAAGCTTTCAAAGTGGATCTGTTGTGATATTTATGGGATAACTAGATCAACAGATAGAATCATAAGTGGATTATAGTATAATTAAATACCAATAAACTCATCCAACTAAGGATAGCTCATTTGGAGGAAAATATATCATAGAAAGAGAAGGAAAATCACATCTAAATAGGTAAGGTGAGAGACATACAAATGAAGAAGAGGAGGTAACCTTTTTATTTTTTTAATTATGGACCCTACCATAATGACACAAATTAATAATATATTCATCCATTAGTCCTATCTCATTTTCATGGTATTATTAATGAATATATTGATGTTTATTTTTTGATATATTATGTCCTAGCTATGTCTATTGGAATGATGCAAAAACACTCAAATTATTTCTTTCGACTCTAAAGGACTTGGACTACACTAGTTTATGAGATTGGGAGGAAACATAATTCAAACTTGTGATGGTATGTGTAGGACATTTCTTAACAATATCAAGAATATTTTATGGTCAAGGACATATGAGAAGGCTATGGTACTATCTTAAAATGTTCTTTTATAATCTCCAACAACCAGAGAAACACGAACTTGATCAAGATATTATCATAACTATCCTTTTAAGAGGTTTCTTATATGGATATATTAATTTGGTTGATTTAATGGGAGTTGGAGATATTTGACAACTAACCTTGTAGAAGTCAATGGAATTTGTAAGAAATATTCTCAAAGTCAATCCATATCTAGTTATGGGATTAGATATACTTTGTATAATGCTTCCAATTCTACAAGTGGTGTGACTAGGACGGAACGGGAAAATTTTCTAAGAAAATTTAGGACTGATATTCTTGGAATCTCAACTTCCAAATAGATACCTTGAAACAAGAAGATAAAAATTTAGTTATTTTTATTTTTTATCCTAAATTTAGAATTAAACACCCATTAAGATAATGTCCTCTCGATCTTATTTATATTTGTGTCATCTGTGCAAGATAGCATTCAATCGAGCATTTTCCCTCCCTACCTCATCTTAAGGGAGATGATCAAGGGTAGAATCAAACAAAATACCAACTATATGCACTTGTACCAAAAGGACCTTAGAAATCCATAACACTAGGCATGCCTTCAAACCTTGCATCTCAATTTACACCATATTATTTTTGTTATCAATATTCAACACAATTATTGAATTCTACTATACCTTGCAAAACATCTCCTCGAAAACATGTCCAAAATCACCATTATAAACAAATATGGGGAGGAACTATATATTGTATCATTCCTACTATCCTCAAGCAATCACATCACAATAATCATAGCGCATACAAACACAACAACAGTCTTGTCCCCCACAATTTTAATAATAGTAATCTACACAAGCAAAAACTCAATAAGTTGCACAACCTCAAAAACTACAACTTCCACACCCTAAAAAACTACATCTTCCACCAACTCAACCTCCAATACCGACATGATTACCTACTCATCCAATTCATAACATAAATAATAATGTAGCTCCGATTGTTTTCAATGTTGAGTTACAACCCTTTCCCAGAGATTTGATTACTTTAGTACAACTACAAAATGTTCAATTAAGATTGGGAAAAGTGATTAATAAAAATAAAAAATATCCAATGACCATTGAGGAATAAAAAAAGGAGGAAAATTTGAATCAAATAAACATGGACGTTATAATAAAGGAAACTTCTCCAAAATTAGAGCTTCCTTTATCATCCAATTTAACTCCTCATCCAGAAAGGTTAAGATTGTTCACTCTAAATTTGATTGAATTACATAATTAAAAAATGGTTGCATCATAGTTACCCTATTACAGGTCATTAAATATATCTTAATGTATGCCAATGCTATTAGGTTACTTTTCTTAAAAAGCATGGAAGGAAGGAAATGGAGCCAAAAACTATCCAATTCATTGGGAAATGAAAATACCTAATTGGTAGGACATATTTTCATAGAGAATATGTTGATTCGGGAAACCCAATTGTTTTGGTCGAGATTAATGATATTCATGTTCCATATGTTTCGATAAGTTTAGTAGAAATGATCAATATAATGACCAAGAAAACCAGGGAATGATTGCAATAACTCAATATTCATCTTACACCTATAGCATTAGAACTAGAAAAAATATTGAAGATTAAGCATGAAGGTGTGGTAGATGACATAGTTGTCTCCCTAGACTACTAGTAATACCATGTTGACTTCATCACCTTACAAACCAAACTTCTTGAGGAAGAAACCCCTTGATGCTAGGAATACCATGGCTAGCATCTGAAAAAGCATTGCTTATTTATTGGTCTAGAAATATGCTCATTTCATATGGTGATTCAATTAGAGATATAACCTTGTGTCCTCTTGTTATGTCCTCTCATGAGTTTGAAAAATATTTATGGTTTGATAGCATGAACAATGATGAAGAACAAATTCAACCCATTTTTACAATTGATAAAATTATGCAATTTGAAGAACATATTAAAGAAATCTAGGTTCACGATTTCTTGTTCATTTAGATTATTTACAAAATCCCAGTGCATTTGATCACATTTATAGTCTATATTTTCAAAAAAATGTGACATCAATGCAACATAATCACTACATATTCTTTTATTATCCATAGACACATTACAATCTTGCACTACTAATGTTGAAATTAGTCCATGAAAATTTTTACATATAAATTCTCAACTCTAAAAAATTCTCCAAGAAAAAGTAGTCAAAATGTTGCAAAAAAACACTAATGCATTCACTTAGAACTATTAATACATGAGGGTAATGCACCCAAAAATGTTTACACATCATATCGACTTGTAGGAGGGCACAAGACCCATTATATTTCCTTAGAGGTGCATGAACCCAATTCCAAAAGAGATCATTACAGAAATGATACAAAAATTACTTGAAAAAAATATATATAGCTGATTTTATATAGCGAGTGAGTTTCACTGCTAGTAATAGTACCTAAAATAAATGTTAAATAACATAATTTGTCGATTAAAAAGAGCTTAGCAATAACACTTTAGTTGTGTTGAAATCTGAAATTTCTATGCAGAAATTTAAAAATTCTTCGGAGAATCTTGAAAGTTCTATACAAAATATGAACGTACTTGTAGAAAATTGAATATACTTTGCAGAAAATTTAATGTACTTTGCATAAAACTAAATGTACTATGTTGTTACAATTGCGTAGAATTCAAATATATTCTTAACAACTTTTCAAATCAGCAATTGTAGATAGAACACAAACTTAAGGATCATATCCAGATAGCCAAGCACAAATATGAGACACTAAGAGTTAGGTCCAATGACCAGGGCCAAACCCACAAGTGGAAAACCCAAATGATTCTTCTTCTATTATATTATTCAATTGTTCTACAGAGTACCGAGAGAGAGAGGGAGAAAGAGAATGAATAAAGTCACCAATTTTTGATCAACTTGGAGCTAAAGTGGCCTTTCTCTTTGCTTAAATATATCCTCGTTCTCTTGATTAGATATTTTCCTATACACTTGCTCCATCTCTTACCTTTATCTTACTATTCACTTTCTCTTACACTTCTTCTTCACAATGAACATGTTACTGTCAATTCTCACGTGTTCTTGCTTAAATAGATGAGAAAGGAGAGGAGTCAGAAAATGAATTCATTCCTTGAGCCAATAATAGGAGAATTGAATTCCATGAGGAATGAGTTATTTGAGGATAAGTGTAACTCATCCCAAGAATAGAGATAGTGGTGCACTTGTCTTGAAGAGTTACAATTCAAATTAGGGAGAGAGTTACAAATCAAACTGAATGAGAGAGTTACAAGTGCATTTAATGAGGAGGAGTTACAATTTTTTCATACATTGAATTAGGGAGGGAGAGTTACATTATGTTAAGTGTGGAGTTACAATTTTATTCCAAGAAAGAGGTTCAATTTTCTAAGTAAGATATTATCAATTTAATTTACTTATTTCATGAAAGAATTCATTTTTATTAGTCTATTAAAGGTGAATTAATTTAGACTACTTTATAAATAATAGTATCATAATAAGAATAATACTTGTAAGGATAAAAATATTAATTCTTGACTTGTATAATCATGATTCATTTGATTTTAAAGTGGATTCCATATATCGAGATCATCGTTAATAATTTATATGTGACTTTATTTTTGGAAAGTCACTTCCAAATTGAGATGTGACTTACTATTTTTGGAATGTCATATTAGAATTGTTATAACTGAAATTTTATCATAGGTGGTTCAAACAAAATTGAAACATATGATTTCTTCTAGGATAAATTCATCCTTTAGCTATCAAATTTTAACACTCCCTTTCAGATAGGAAGGAATTTCTTTTTGCATCAAATATCCTTTCTTCCTTTGATCTATTTCATTAATATTAGTTCAAATCTTCTCTGTAACATCTATAACAGTGAATTGGAATTCTAAAGAAAAACCATCCGCTTGAAACAAATTTGGAAATAAAAGAACCATCACATGTCACATAGACAATGATTATACTCCACCAATTTTCATCTAAAAAATTGGGTTAAAAAAAATAGGCATCTCATATACAAGACTCAAATAAGTCAGACAGACAATAATAAAACACAACAAAGTGACAAGTGGTGGAACACCTACATCCTATACAAGTCATACAAACGAGTCTCACTACACCTATTCGCCAGATAGGTGGCTCTTCCCACGTCCCAAACTATGGGTCAGATGCATATTGAGGCCTACTCTTGTGGTACACACTACACAAGAGGTCTCCCATCCTCAAGAGCTTTCCAAAATCATTCCATAATCTTACAATCTTTGAAAGGGAGGAAATCTAGTTCAATGTTCTCAATAAATTGTGACCACCTCCGAGAAGGTTTACCTCCATAATTCCAAGCTACTCTCTAAAAACCAAGAGCTTCCATTTTAACAAAGGATTGGTAATAATGTCAGCTATATGATCATTAGTGGAGATGTAATGGAGCCTCACTGGTCCTATTTGCACGATATCCTAGATATAGTGATACTTGATCTCAATATTCTTCGAATTGTCATGAAACACATGATATTCTGCACAATGAATCTCACTCTTATTGTCACAATATATAAATGGTGTGTCTAGAACTTGCTCAAATAGTTCCAAAAAAATGTTTCTTAGTCAAACTGCTTCAAAGCTAGCCATGTTAGTAGCATTGTACTCAGCTTCAGTTTTACTTAGCGCAACAAAATTATTCTCTCTACTCATCTGAGAGATCATCGTAGATCCAAAGCTAAAGCAACACGCAAAAGTTCTCTTTCTATCAACAACGTTACCTACTCAATCAACATCAGTATATCCATGAATTCTTACATTTTTAGCACTATATTTCAATCCTAGATTTATAGTTCCATGCAAATACCTAAGTACATGTTTTTCAGAAAGCCATTGGGAATGAAAGGGATCAATAATATGATGACTTAAAGTGTTTAAAACAAATCATATATCAGGCCTAGTTTTTACCAAAAACATCAAAGCACCAATGAGTTTTCTATACTCTATGGGATTTGCTAGACTAGGTCCTACAACTTTGCCACAAAATTTATTAAAGTTAATTTCCATAAGTGTATGCAGGGACTCACATTCTACCATAGAAAATATTTCAAAAATCTTAACAACATATTTTCCTTTAGAAAGATAAATTTCATCAGGTCTTTGATAGACCTCTAGACTAAAAAGGTAATTCTTCAAATGAAGGTCTTTAATTCCAAATTCAAAATATAACTCCCTCTTATACTGGAGGATAATATGTTCTCCTCTTGTCAAGAATAAATAATCAAAATATAATACCAAAATCAAAGGTATACCTTGGATTGTATTTAATTATAGGTTTGTGTTTGCACTGCTTCTTGTGAAACCAGATTTATGAGCTAGCTATCAATGTGAGCATACCCAGCTCTTAGAGCTTACTTCAACCCATATAAGGATTTATTCAGTCTGCATATAGAGTTTCCCTATCATGCTATTCAAAGGCTTGTGGTTGTTCCACAAATACACCTTCCTTGAGGAAACCATACAAGAAAGAATTTTTCACATCCATTTGCTGAAGAGTCCATCCCTCTCTAATCATTAAGGAAACAACAGATCAAAAAGTAGTATATCAAGCTATAGGTAAAAAAATCTCATCATAATCTATTCCATGTTTCTAAGAGAATCCTCTAGCTAAAAATATAGCCTTATATGTTTCAATACTACGATATTCACCATGTTTAATCTTAAACAACCATTTGAAAGTGACGAAATATTTACCTTAAGGTCTAGGAACCACTTCCATACATCATATTGGATGATGGACTCATATTCTTCAGTCATAGAATCTTTCAAGACTTTTTCTTTTGCAACTTCATCAAAGGTGCTTGGTTCTTTCTGAAAGATGTTAGTCATGGTAGCAACATACCCTTGAAACCCACTTAGCTTCTTAATTTCTCTGAACGTTCCTCTTGGTGAAGCATATTTTTCAACTTCTTGTGAGGTATCTCATAGCCATGGTGGTATATTTCTGGTAAGAGGATCATGTGGTGGAGGATCTAGAGGATCCATGTAACTCATTGGATTATTAGCAAGTTCATTCTTAGGTTCCGGTTCAGACTCAGATGCAACTTCTTTTTCATTAACATCTTGTCTTTCAGAAGTGACAGGAGGAGGAGGGTCTCTTGATTTTCTAAGAGATGCATCTTCATAAAATGTTATCTGTACTAAAACCAATAGTTCTTTGACTAGGTACGTGAGTTCTATAAGGTTTTTAATTATCACAATAACCAAAAAACATACATTTCTTACCTAAAGGTTCCACTTTGTTCCTTTTCTCTTTCAGCATATGGAATTACACATGAGAGCCAAAGATTCTCAAGTGACTCCTCTCAGGAATTTTATCAGTGAAGACTTCCTCAAGAGTCCTATTATCTAAGGCCTGATGAGGAGTTATGTTTTTCACATAAACAACAGTATTTTATGCTTCTCCCCATATAAAATTTCATAGTCTTTTATCATGTAGCATGGCTCTCACTACATTCATAATGGTTCTATTCTTCCTCTCAGTGACACCATTTTGTTGTTGATTGTATGACACAATATTTTCCTTCTTTATTCTAGCTACTTTAAAAAGATCATTATACTCATTGGAGGTGAAATCTCCCCCATTATCAGTTCAAATAGCTTTGATGAGCTTTCACGTTTGATTTTAAATCAAATCATTGAAATATATGAACATGTCAAAAGCTTGCCATTTATTTTTCAAAAAAAATATCCATATCTTGCAAGAAAAATAAAAAAAATCATGAAATACAAGTACCCACCAAGAGAAATAACAAGAATAGGTCCACATAAATGAGATTCTATGAGCTGTAGTGCCTAAATATTTTTTGTTATGCTTGAAGGGAATGGTCCATTTATGTGCTTTCCACTTGCACATCGTGGGAAAACTCCTTCATGATCCATTCTGATCTCAGTCATTCCAAAAATGATTTTCCTTACATGAGGTAAGGCTTTGTAGTGTAGGTGAGAAAATACTCGGTGCCATAGCTCACACTAAAGATCGGTATCATGGAACAATGCATGAATGATTTTAAAATTGACTTTGTGAATTCCTTCACATATTAATCCAAGAGTGAAGGCTTCTGTCATACTTGATTTCAAAGGCCAAGTTAAAAATTTTCCATTAATAAAATCAACTTTGAGTCATTTATCTTCTAGAGTAGATATGGATACAAGATTATTTTTCATACTAGGTACATACAAAAATTCTTGCAGAAAAATAGATTTTCCATCATCTAACTGAAATGAAACTAAACCATAACCTTTAACTTTGTGAGTAGAATTATCTCCAAGGATAAAATTTAGATTAGTATCCCTTATCGCAATGGGAAAATTAGTGTTTGTTGTGCTAAATTCCAATTCGGAATATAAACAAAGTGCTTGAGGATAATGAGGTAAATTGAAAGTTAACCATGATTTTTTATGTGTCTTTATGTGAATTCCATGAGAAAATTAACATAAACAAAACATTGAACAACAACATATAACAGACGTGAACATCACCATAAATATTAACACAATAGCACATGATTAAGGAGTTCACCCCGCCTGGGCTACGTCTCCTTGCTATAGGTTCCAATGGCTTGGCCCTCTTCTATTATGCTCAAAAGTGTGAATATATACATTTTCAATGCTCAAGAAACTCTAAAACCTGTTCCAACGGCCCCAGGATGCCCAAAAATTCTTGTGTAGCATCTTTCTGCCTCGAATTTTGTCAAAATTGAGTAGGTTATGGCTACCCCAAGTTTTGGAACTAACGGTTGCAAAAATTACTCCAAATTCAGCTCCATCCTATAATTTCACCCCCAAATTCGCTAGTTGAGCAAAAAATTTCCCAAGTTCCAGGAGAATTTTTTGGCGCCTTAATTTTTCCAATAAGGCCTTAAAGCTAAATTATTAACCATAATGTATTTGGTTAAATAATTTTTTTTATATTAAAAAATTTGTGTGGTTTGAAAGACCATGGTCTTCGCGGCTTGGTGACACATGGCGGTCGTCAACATTTATTATTATGGTTATGGTCAGTTGGGGGGCCGTGGGGCTAGCCTCACGCCCCTCCTCTCACCCCTAGGCAGTTACTAGGGCTAGTGATAGAACTCGACTCCCTCCACCATGGAAGAAACCATATCATAATAAAATTATATGGAACACAATATATGTTAAGACATAAAGCAATGACCCGATGGTTAAGGCTTGTGCTGTGGATTGTGAGGTCATGGGTTCGACCCCTACGATTTTTTCATAGACCTTGATCCAAAATTTTGTGGCCTCCCGTGTTGCCAAGTGGCAGCCTCCGATTGGGCCACATGGTAGCATGCGGTTGGCCACATTCCCAACCAATCACAACACACCATAACAAACCAATACCGTGAAGCAAAGTGTCGAAACCTAATTTTCCAAAATAAATCCATTGACTAGTGAACCTGCCACATGGGCATGGCTAGTCAGCAGTACAAATTTCTTATCGGAATATCCCTGCACTTTTTTTCCAAAAAATTGCATGTTTCACAATGCGGACATAACCTGTTTCTGGGAGCATATGGTGTCAATTTTCCATGAAACGAATTGTGTCGAATTCAAAATAATTAGATCTACGCAGTCACTGAGGTTCCACACCATTCCAACAACTTTTATTTTTTATCATAATTTTGAGCACCTAATTGCTTCTTCTCACTGGAAGCTTTTGGAACCCAAAATATCACTTTTAGTTGTTCAACATATGAGGGGACAACTCCCTCACATTTCTAATCTTGATCCATTTTCCCTTGCTTGGATTTTTTCTTTTCAGTCCCACACTAATATAATATACACTCCCTCATTTTAATGTCCTTGTTCTTATGTAAATAATGGTATATTTCTTAAGCTCGTCAAGGTATTCTGGAGAAAAATCATCAATAGAAAGAATATGAACATTGTCTTCTTTATATTCAATCAAAGAAGGCTCATACAACCTTTGGTTCTCAACATTAACAACATGGTAAAATTTCTTATATGAAGGAAAATCTAACTTGAAGGTATTGTCACCAATATTTTCCAAACTTTTGAAAGGGCCATAATGGATTGGTTTTAGTTTTTTACCTTCCCCTTAAAGCCTCTATTTTATAATGTGAAGAAAAAATTCGTCACCAACTTGGAACTTGTAATCTACACGATTCTTGTTGTGCCTTGCCTTGTACTTCCCTTGGATCTTTTCAAGCTGACCTTGAATTATTTGATGTATCAATTGGATGTGTTCTATGAGCTTCTTGACTTTGTCTATGTCGCTATAGCCATCAATAGAAACATCCTTCCCAAAAATGAAATCGAATGGCGATCTAGGCAAGTATCCAAGACATGCCTCAAATGGTGGTGTTTGTGTCAAGGAGTGTTTTGCACGGTTCTAAGCATGCTGAATGTAGTGAAAATTTTCATCCCACAACTTAGCATGCTTGATGCAGTATCCTTGAAGAATATGTATGACTCTTCGATTAACCACTTCGGTTTGACCATATATTTCTAGATGAAATTTTGTACTCTTTTTCAACTTGATATCCATCAATTCCCACAAAATTGACCGAAAATTCCCAACAAATAGAGAATCTTGATCATTAACAATGGATGTGGGAAACACAAAATGAATGAAAACATGACGAAAGAATAGTTGAGTTGTTTGTTTAGATGTGATTTTCCTTTTACATGGAATTAATATACACATCTTGTTGAACCTTTCCACAACTACATACAAATATTCATTACCTCTTTTTTACAATGGAATACCTCCTACAAAATCCATAGAAACACTTTCCCATGGACGTGAAGGTACAGGAAGTGGTGTGTATAGTCCTAACTTCCTATTTCTATGCTTACTAACTACATACAAAGAACAACCTTTAATGAAACATGAAACACTTTCAAGCATATGAGGCCAATAATAATACCTCTGAAGACGACACTGTTTTTCTTACACCAGAATGTCCAGTAGTAAGAGAAGTGGGTGCTTCTCTTATGACATTCACTCTCTCCCCCTGTGGAATACAAAGCTTTCAAAAATGATACAAGAAGTTATTATGTACATGGTAATCCAATTTCTCTACTTGGTTTCCCTAACTAAATTTTGCATAAACATCTTGAAATTCATTATCAAATGCATATTTCTCAACATAAATTTCATGCAAAACCTAATTATGCTTGAGTAAAGTAGGTGTACTAACAATAGGCCTAGAAATAATATCAGAAACCTTTTTTTGTATACATTTCCTATACCATATGACGAAGTGGAATTTTTGTAGGAAACCCATCCATCGAAAGTTCCTTGATTGTTGCAACTTAGTTTGTGATTGCAAGTATTGCAATGGTTGGTGGTCGTTGTGTATTTTTCTCACTTTGAAAAAAAACATAAAGCTCCTTGTCATAAGTAGGATACTTAATCATTGCACCATTGAAATTTTCTAATTGACATGAATTGGGCTTACCATGTTACATAAGGATTGAGCCCATGGCATAGTTTCTTGCATTACTTTGAATCTCAAAGGGATGTCTCAAGTCTAGTAGTGCAAGTACTAGGGTTGAACAGATATTATATATCAAAGCCTCGAATGTTTTTTGCTTCTTTCCTCCCCACTAGAAAACATTTTTGACACTAGTAAATGCATGCAATGGAGTTGCGATAGAAAACAAGTTAGAAATAAACTTCCTCCAATATTGGATTGCTACCAAAAATATTCTTACCTTTGTGACTATCTTGGGTGTTGGAAAATTCACAATGACGTCAACCTTATAGGGGTCTATCTTCAACTCACCTCCTCCAACAATATGCCCAAAGTACACCATTTTTTTTTATCAAATTTACATTTTGAAATCTTCCAAAACAACTGTTATTTCCTTAATAAATAAAGAAATTTTCTTACATGCATGACATGTTCATCACCTGGTTTACTGAAAATCAAGATATCATCTAAGTAGACTATTAGAAACTCATCAATAAATGTCCTCATCAAATAATTCATCATACACATGAAGGTATCAAGAGCATTACATAAACAAAAAGACATAACTAGCGATTCAAACAAACCTTGTTTTGTCTTGAATGTTGTCTTCCAAATTTCACCTTCAACAATTCTAACTTGATGGTAGAAACTCCTTAAGTCCAACTTGGTTAAATAATTTTCATATTTCAATTGATCAAGTAAATCATGTATTATAGGAAGTGGATAGTGGTTCTTTAACGTAATTTGTTTTAATGCACGAAAATCTACACATATGTGCCATGTTCCATCCTTCTTTCATATCTAACGCAATGGATATGGTTTGTGATGTGGAATGGTTTGAAGATTAAGTTTCTTGACTAAGTATTCAGATACAAAATTGTCTTGACACCCACTATCAAATATTGTTTCGATTTTTGTATGTTTTTCAATAACCCTCACATGCAATAATTCAATCCTTGTTTCTTCATTTGGAGTACTATTGGGACAATTTGATGAACTACTGCTAGTAATGGATTATTTTCCATTCGTACCCATGGCTGTAATTTTAGTTTCATCACCCGAATCACATCCCAAATACTGTTGAGTGGCTGCAGCTATTATTTGTTTCCCCTTGTTGTTGAATTTCTTGGGCCTCATCTATAGATGAAGCTTCCAACAATGTTCCTCATCGTGACCCTCTTTGGATCAATGTTTTCATGTTATTTTATATCCTTTATTTTTATCAGATGCATTTTTATTTCCTTTTTCTTTGAAACTGTTTCCTTTCTCTCCACCCTTAAATGGATTATTTTTACCCTCTTCTCGAATATTTTCACTCTTTCCTCAAGGTGAGTGGCTTGCACAAAATACTCATCAAAACTAGTGGGATTGAACATAAGGATAGTATGCCTTAGGTAGCTATGTAAAACTCTTATATACTTGAGAAACGTTTCTTGTGAATGAAAATAAAAACGTAACATAAGAGTTCTTCTTATAAATTCTTGGGTGTAATATTGCACATTTTGACCTTTCATTTGTCTAATGTTCTACCAATTCATGATGGATTTCTAGATATATGCTAGAGGTTAAGATTGTATTTTCATTCCAGCAATGAAATTAGACCAAGATATTGAGATCTTACCATGTTTTTTTTATCTCATATTGTGTCTTGGCCTCCCACCATACTGGTGATTCACCCTCCAGTCTCAAGGAAGCTAGATGAATATTTGTATCATCATCTTGAATGTTTTGAAACCTATATAAGACCTCCAACTAACAAACCCAATTTTCAAGCTTCTCTCCATTCACTTCACCATTATACATAGACAATTCAAACTTAATATCAAGTTTTAAGAGGGGTGTTTTACCAATTCATTTTGAGCTATGTTGATGAGTATAATTAAGGGTTGTAGCAGTGGAAGAGGATGAAGATGAAGGTGAATATGGTGGTGAGGATGATGCAGCTAGATTAGATGGTTGTTTATCACCATTTACATTACCTCCTCCTCCTACATAAATCTCTCCTCTTGGAGGCCTGGAGAGTTCACCCTGCAACCTTGTATTCCTCTCTTCATAGAGTACTTTCACCATCTCTGTCATGTCAAAGAAATACTTCCTAAAAGAATCTTCATCCTCTATAATGTTATCATTTCCTCCTTCATGAGACATGCTTGCTAAAGCCTCGGGTACAGAAGGAGTTGAATCTTGTGGTGGACATTGTGGCAATTGTGCCCTAATTCTCCTTGCTCCAACTTGAGAAACTACATCTGCAAGCTTACCTTATCCTCTCTTTAGCTTCAACCTTGAAAGGATTTAAACACTTGAAGAAAAATTAAATCCTCCTTTCACAAATAAACCTAGTTATCTGATACCAAATTTACCTGAATGGGAAAATTAGTGTTTGTTGTGCTAAATTCCAATTTAGAATATAAACAAATTTATTGAGGATTATGAGGTAAATTGAAGGTTGACCATGAGTTTTTATGTGTGTTTCATGTGAATTTCTTGAGAAAATTAACATAAAAAAACCATAGAATAGAATCATCTAATAGACATGACCATCACCATAAATAATAACACAACAACACATGATGAAGGAGTTCACCCTGCTCAGGCTACGTCTCCTTGGTCTAGCTTCCACTGGCTTGGCCCTCTTCTATTATGTTTAAAAGTGTTATTACATACATTTGAAATGCTCAAACAACTCTGAAACATGTTCCAATGGCTCCACTAGCACATTTGGTCCAATTTTTGACAGCCAAATCGTCTCTATTCCGAAACATAGGCATCCCAAGAGTGACACTTTGAGGTGGGGAAAAACGTGGTTAGCCATTACGTCCCAATTCCAACACTTCAATAAAGTGTCGGAAGAGCGACACATTTTCTGACGTTTCTATATGTCCATCGCTCTTCTGACATTATCCAAATCATCGATATTCCGACGTGAACAATAGTGTCACTCTACTAACGTTAGACAAAGTTTTGTTCTACCAACGTTAGACAAAGTGTCGCTCTACCGACATTAGAAAAAACATTTCTCTACTGACGTTAGACAAAATTTCGATCTACTGGCGTTAGACAAAGTGTCGCTCTACCGAAGTTATCCAAAAGTGTCACTCTACTGATGTTTGAAAAAGCGTCTCTCTACCGATGGTCGAAACGTCACTCCTCCGATGTAAGGAAATTAAAAAAAAAAACTAAGTGTCGCTCTTCCGACGGCATGAAATTTTAGAAAAATAAACTAAGTGTCGCTCTTCGCAACGTGTTGGAAGACTGACGTTTGACAAAGAATTGGAAGAGCGACAACAAGTAATTAAAAAAAAAAAAACAAAGTGTCGCAATATCAAAGGAAAAAAATTATATTTTTTTTAAAACCTAGCCGTCGGAATATCGAAGACAACAAAAATTATTTTAAAAAAATTATTTCCATAGATTTAGGTCATCAAGGAGAAGATATTGTTGTGATGGATATGTTTAAGCGTATATTTCTGAAATAAACACGTGTTTTTGTCCCCTTCTTTAAGCCAATTAACTTGAGATTTATGTTTTCATAGAATCTATTATTGCTTCTATATTTGTTCCAGTTTGGAGAGTTGTTTTGATTTTATTGTTCTTTGCAGATTATATTTACTTACAATGGGTGGTGGGTATATCTTTCCAAATGAAATGGAGGAGGAGACAATGCTTAGTTCACCTGAGGTCTTCACAACTGGAATCACAGAGGAAGCAGAGAATAGCACTGTTTCGCCTAAAAATAAAGAAGAAATGTTCTCTATGCCTGCAATTTTTACTTTTTATGATATTATATGGGTGGGGAATGAAGAGATGCTGGCGGACTCGACGTCCTTATAGCATTATTATTGTAACATGATAGAATTTGCAATGGAAAAATATCCAAATTCCATTCCATTTGAGACACTGGATTCACCACCTCGTACAGTTACCATAAATAACCAAAACTGAAGTGCATTGATAAATTCAACATTTGAAATCCCTGCAGAATTGATTCCCGACAATACGATAATTAAATACATGACATAATTACAACTTGGAAAAATAACACAGTGGAACCTGGTATAAATGGCTTAGCTAGGTATTCTTCACAATAAGATCAGTCTCTGAGTATAATCAATAGTGAATGATGCAAGGGAGAGATCCCATCAGTGTTATAACTTTATGTGAAGCAACATTCATACAGTGTCTCGATGAAACTCAACACTCCTCGAAAATGTGTAACTTGTGGACTGATAAATATGCACAGGAATGGGTGTCTTTGTCTCTGCGTCTAACATAGCGAAGCCATCACTTTAAACTCAATCCCTTATGAAATGCGTTCAGCCAACAATGTACAAGAAAAAGTGTCCTCCCCAAATAGAAGCAAACTCGGCCATACCATAATCATAATCACTCACAATTTGGGGAACGAAGAACAAACATGTAAAAAAAAGCGTGACCAATTTGGTATTCCACTTGTTAAATTCAAGTTATGTTTAGCTTTAAACATGACAAATTTAAGTATCCTACATTGCTGCTTAGGTGTATAATTTGACAAACAATCATCATGTGTCATCATAGGTTTGTAAATTTTGTGGTCCACTGGAACATGCAGGACATCATATGGACGGACACCATGGGAAAGGACATCATGCTAGAGATTATGTATATGGATCAATTGTTAAGCAGAAAGGCAGAGTGAACAATAATTCCAATCCTCAAATTCCTGATCGTGAGAATATTTCAAGTAGTTTGTTTGAGGTAAATGGTAGAAAGGACAGTCAATCTGTTGCAAACAATATAGCATGTCTTAATGAGGCAGCAAAGGTCTTACAAATTTTTTTCATAAATTCAGGAGAGCTGGAGGAAAATATTGAAGTTCAAGTTGACGAGTTGTGCAAAACTTTACTGTTTTAGTCATTTGATAGAGCATCGGTGCTTTCTGGAAGAGCATCGAATTCACTTTGTCATTGAAAATTTCATAGGTGATGCTAGTGTACTTGATCAATCTCTCACAGGCCAAAGTAAATCAGAAGCTGGAAAATATTTTTGTGTAGTTGGTTCATATTTTGGAGGTCAGTATGCTGATAACCATGGAAATGCTAATTTTTTACCCAAAACAAGCCCTAAACTTAAAGTTGCTGGCATCGCAAAATCATTAAACATTTTTGGACAACGTGAAGGTCCATGTTATAGGAATAAGCCTTGTAAAGAGTGTAGGAACTATCTGACAATTAAAGATGCATTAACTTATTTTGTTGGAAATGAGTTAGGAAATAAAAAAGCGCTTGAAAGACAAGTTTCTACCAGCATTGAATCTCTTAATATGGGAGATTGTATTATACATCATTCAAGTACGATGGTAGCAGAAAAGAAGAATGTTGAATTATTGTTTTGGACTCCTGATATGGAAAGAGTATCTAAAGAGAAATTTCTTGCCAACATAAGTGAAATATATATCACAAGTATCTCAAGGATTGATTTTATCAACTTGGTGCCATATATATCATATAGCCTTCATATTTACCAAAGAAAAAATAAATAAACATGATTATTTGACATTTATTTCTTTAAGTAGTGAAACAGAAAGAAGCGATAGAAAGTTTACGATAAGAAGGAATGTTCAAACCTGTGTTTTTAAAATTCCATAATAGCCCCATTAAGACTCAATTCCTCATCAACGGGAGACTCTATCCCTAGATTATTATTTAAGGAATCTAGTGGCTTCAAAACTACGACGTCTCAATCAAGATAAACCCCTCCATATCTGCAAGTTTGAAAAAAAAACAAAAAAAGGTTAATGGAAGCACCTTATTTTAAAAGAAAACTAGATAAAAAAGGGAATAGGCATCATGGATCCTTGTAAAGAACATCAAATAAAAATATGAAAATATTTTCTATCATCTTCTCCATTAGCTTCACAATGCACATTTTAAGGTACAAACCAAGGCCCAGATTAGCCAAAGAAAATATGTGTAGGAATCAATGCTCATAAAAAAAAAATATCCAAACGATACAAACCCAATGAACTTTAATTACAACCATGCTCATATCATTTAAAATTTTCAGTTTTCTCTTAATAAACAACCTTCTCATTCATGTCAATGTTTCAGAAACCTTCAAAAAATAAAACTACCATAGAAGCCTTTCCCTTTCTCTCCTGTTCATGACATATGGCTCAGTGAATTTGATGGGCTATCTTAAATATTCCTTCAAAACTTTATCTTTCTATTATTATAGATGGAGAGTTTTCTCATGGGCTATACCAGATTGTGCACAATGCTAAAGCTATAACTAAAATAGAGGTACCAAAAAATATGAACTACTCACCAGTCAAATATGTAAATAACAAAGTTATGATCAATCAATAGATTCCAGTGAACATATCAAAATCTCATCTCGTTTATTACAGTAGTTATCTACTTAAGATCATAATCACTAGTTGTGGGGCATAATGTTAAAATTTTGTTTATACATTTTTTTTAGTATTGTGCCTGACAATGTTTAAAAAAAAAAATATAAGATGCCATGTTATATAAATCTTTTTATTCTGTCGAATTCATAACAACCTAAAGTGCCTGAACATGAAAATAAATATAAGAAAGAACATCCTTGGTGCATTATTTATTCTAATTTGGGATACAATCTCATTGAAAATATCAATGGTTGTGTTTTTTCATGGAAATGACATTCACTCCGAACGACTGACCAGAGTAACTAATTAGGCACATATGACCTGGGCATGCATATTATATTTACAATGATAAAAAGAGGATCATGCAACCAACAACTAGTGCATAGGATGGACTTGGTCCTCTTGTTATAGGTTATCGCTGGTGGTGGCCATGACTTTACAACATCAAACCTTGTTAAGTGTTCAAAAACATGGCCAGTAAATGAAGTAGTTTCACATCATAAATCAAGGTTTAATACTCACAGACTTTCTGATGCATTTTAGTAGCTTTGGAACACCTTTAGTTAGGTGTCAAATTTATGGTGATGCATGGTGTGGTCCCATTGAAATGGTTTGGTATTTTCTTGATGGAAGATGGGGTCCGTCTCACCATGTGAAGGATCCAAATGCACCCACTTGGTCATCAAAGCTTGCTAGTATTTTTCAAGAATTTTGTGGGGTTTAAGCCCTCAAGGTTGGTGGAATATATTGACACCCTCAAGAAATTTGGCAGCAATGTTTAAAGGTACATCAGGGTGTCTTTCATGTTGGATGTTCTCTTTTCCTTCTGCATCTTTTGTAGATGTTGATCCACCTTCTCCCCCATAACTAGGAAATCCTTCAAATCTGCAGGCATGGTGAATTTTTATTTTCTTTCATAAATGAATGTTCCTTCCTTTAAGTTGTCTCCAACAGTAGTGATTTCATCTCCAGCACCATTGTCTTCCACTCCCATGAGCACTGTAGCAGTCCTTTCTTAGGAAAAAATACTAGAAGAGTTTATAGCTCTACTTATCTTTGTTGCTATGAGCCTTTTCAATCATTGCTTCAGATAGCTGCAATGAAAAATTATCCAACACCAATATTTTCACAAATTGCGCGAAGGGGTTGTCTATCATGGCCAACTGAGAAGATTTTTTCGATTCTCTTTTAGTCTCTTGCAACACTTTCAACTAAGAAGATCATGACTGATGGGGACGTAGTTCAAATATCCAAGTAAATTCCCATTCGGTAAGTTTCCCACTACATGTTTTCATCCTAAAAAGGATCCCTTTGCTTTACAATTCCAAGGTAGTTCCACTTCTCCTTTTCAAAATATCAATTGAGGCCTTACCTCAACCAATCTAGAGTACTCGTTAATGGATATAAATGTTCAAGGAATTTTGTTTCTGAAGGAAACAGTCATCAATGTCATAAAAATCATGTATATTTCATAAAAAACTTGGAAGGAAGATTCCCATCCCTGATATCATTCTAGAAGACTTCGTATTAAAAATATAGGCTTGCATCAAAATCAAAAGTAGCAAGAAAACACACCAAATAATGCATACTATCCTCAAGAGCTAGTGATTAATGAAGGATCTACAGACCTTACAAGTATTTCCGATCAAAATAATAAAACATAACCCTCATGATGACAAGATAAAACTGATTTTGTAAAAGTTATACTACCTCCAAATAGGCTTGTGGGAGTTTTGTTGTTGATTCTTGAGTGAGAGAATGAGGGAGAGAGGAGTAGCAGAGAGGAGGAGAACAATAGTGAGCGGATCAGGAATCTACGCGAAGGAGGTGGTGGTAGATGCACACCACCAAATGCTCGGCCACCTTTCCTTTATCATGGCCGAGGAGCTTCTCCATCGCTAGCGAGTGGTTCTGGTGCATTGTGAATAGATATGTATGTCTCGTGGAATTGTTCTTCAGAAGAAGAAATACTTGTGTTTTCTAATATAGCGAATGAATACAAAGCCGTCTCATGGTCCGATTTATTTTCGAGCTCCATCAAGAATTCTTTGGAGGACAATTAGAGGAATGATTCCACAAAAAACCAAGTGTTGTGCTACAAAACTTTCTAGGCTAAGGGATTTTGAAGGGGTTCCCCCACCATATCACCGAAAGAAGAGAATGGTCATTCCAGATGCTCTGAAAGTGTTGAGGCTTCGGCCAGGTCACAAGTATTGTCTGCTAGGAAGGTTTTCCAAAGAAGTTGGCTGGCATCATTATGACACTATTACGAAATTAGAAGGGAAGAGAAAGGCAAAGGCTCAAGTACCATATGAAAGAAGGAAGAAATTGGAAAAATTAAGATAAAAAACAGTGGAGTTAGCCGAAAAGAAACTTGCCCCAGAGATGGAGCTCTTAGCTTCAATAAAGTATTAGATAAGCTGCATCAGTATTAGACAGAAGTAAGAACCTGATAAGTAGTGGCACAAAATACTAGGCAACACATAAATAGATATCAACCCTCTTTGAATAATAGACCAGCTTTATTGGAAGACCAAGATAATACCCAGGTATAGGAAATCGAACCAGAACTCCCAGGTATAGAGACACACTTAACTGACAGCTGATAGATGGGTATAACTAGCAGATTTGGCCACCATAAAGAGTCTATGGTCTGTCCAAATTTCCAGCAAAGGCTCTCATCCCATTGTATCTCCAAATAGACACAAAATAAAACACCTTTAAAGACAATATGCAACCCCAACACACAGTATCTTTGCGACACCCAAATAGTGGCTAGACTTGCTCATTTAGACAGTAGAACAACCTAGAAAATGGAAGGGAAATGTTCCCTGTAGCAAGAGAAATCATGTCTAGAAGAAAATGAGAGGGGATTCAACCTCCCTATTCATAAAAATTCGTGTCTAAACTATAGAACTTCAACCAGCACTGAAATGAACGATTTGGGGTCTTTTCAACAAACCCTTGAAGCAGCAATAACGCAATAATGCGCCCTAAACCCTCTATTGTGATTTTCTCTATTAGGAAACCCTTGAAGCAACAAATACTCGAAAACCCATTCTCTGTTAAGAAAATCGCAATAGGGGAATTAGCACCAAGCAAGAGGAGCGGGAAAATAAATTTGAGTAGGCCACCAAATTAAATTTCCATTTGGTTATTATATTTTTAAATGTGAAACATGGAGATGTGTTTTGTATATTGTTTCCTAATAAATTTAAACATAAACCTTCCACACAATATTTTTATTTTCCAGTAGGGTCTATTACAAATTAAATGATTTAAAATTTTATCTATTGCTAAATTTGGTGAATATTTTATTCTAGATACACTTTTAAAATAATAATATCTATCAGAATGGATAAGAAATAAAAAGTAAAGTACTTTAATCAATGTTTGTTTCACTAGTATCTTAAATAAATACTTAAAAAATTATATCCTAGTTGAAGAGGTTATAGTTGAATATTATAATACCACTTTTTAATCTTATACTCCCATGTTTACTATAAGAGATGGAGAGAATACATTGGCAAATAATTTTGGAGTATCAAAAAATGTGGAAAATGGATGATGAATTTGGTGGGGGACCTCGGAAATTAATAGGCCATTTTTTCTCCTACAAAACTCTTTTTTCTACCCAAATTCCCCATATAGATAATGATCTTCAAGATAAAAATCCCATAGACATGAAGAGTGTCATACGCCTTGTTCAAAAATTAGTAAATGAAATTGTGGATCTAAAAAAGAACTCTAGAGAAGATACCTTTATTTAAATAACTTACAAACCATATTGCAGAAAACAATTACTTCTTCAAAGATAATTCAAATTTGGATGGCTTTTAAGCCGTCAAAATAACCTAGGAATCGGATCCAACCTAGGCGACACCATCCAGAAAAAACAAAGTGCGTTAAGTGAAAAAGATAATTCATTTCATTTCATTTATTTTTGAGTGATCTATTCATTTCCAACTCCCTGTGTGAGAGAGCACTACAAGATCCATCTGAACATGAAGTGTGGATATTGTGATTGATTCAAATCGAGGCTTGGAAAATTATCTAATTTTTCTATGTTTGGTATACATGGTAATAATGGCATTACCCATAAACACATGATACCCTGATAACCAATACCTAGTTATCTAAAAATCATATTTTTCCAATATGCTCAATTAGAGGTGAAGGATTCTCCTAGGAGGTCAATATGTTGGTTTGGGGTGTTATTTTCAGCCTCAAATACTTAGTGGTTAAGGGCTTCAAGGGTAAATGGTTAAGTTCCAAGGGATTTAGGGTTAAAGGATTTAGTGGTTAAGGACTTAATATTTAGGGGATTTAGGTGTTTAAGCGATTAGAAGTTAACTAAGGTGTTTAAGGGTGAAGGATTAGGGGTTAAGGGTCACAGGTTAAGAGGATGATTTATGGTTTAGAAGGTTCATGGATTATAGCTTTTTAGGAGTTATTTTCTTAATATTTAATGAGTTAAAGGGTTTATGGGTTATGAGTTATGAGTGTAGGGGTTAAGGGATTATGGATTGGGGGTTAAGGGGATATGGAATTCAATGGCTATGGGTTAAGGGCTTATGGTTTGTGATCATTGGACTCCTAATTCCTAACTTATCACAACTATTGGGGGTTCCCCTATCAATTTCTCTCGCTACCTTCCCTCTAGGTCCCCTAGCCCCTTATATGAAATTAGGTCCTAAGCCCCTTTATAGTCATTCTCTAATGCTAGGATTATAGATCATAGTAAACCATGCTTGCACCTCTAAATTATACCCATGCATGCAACACTTGTGTCCCCTTGACCCGTTATTTCACATTCCCCAAGGCATAAATCAAATATTTGGATGTATCTTGGATGACTTGACACATTCCATGACTAGCTTCATGCATGAATAGGGATTCCCATCATTTCAGAATTTTTTGGAGGGTTTTCATGGCGTAGTTAAGGGCCACATTTACAAAAAAAGATAATTTTATAAGTATATGTTAGATGTATTAATGACTATAGGGTTGTTGATAAGGAAAATTTTCCACCTTGCCAACAAGGGGGAATTAATCACTCAATCATAGGTCCCAACTAGACCTGCTATCGTTTTGAATGGCCAATCCCAACAAGTTTTAAGGAATATTATAAGGGTTAGGGGAATAATGAGTTAGTGGTTAAGGGATTAGGGATTAGGGGCTTAGGGGTTCGATGAATAGGATATTAGGGGTTAGAGGTTTAGGGTTTAGGGGTTTAGGGTTTAGGGGTTAGGTGTTAGGAGAATAATGAGTTAGTGGTTAAGGGGATAGGGGATTAATGATTTAGTGGTTAAGGGATTAGGGATTGGGGTTAGGGAGATAATGAGTTAGTGATTAAGGGTTTAGGGATTGGGGATTAGTGGTTAGAGGATTTAGGTGCATTTAGGGGTTAGGGGTCGAATAATGAGTTATTAGTTAAGGGATTAGGGATTGGGGGCTTAGGGGGCCCGACCTGAACGTGTTTAGGCAGGCGCACTCAACCGAAATGACCCGACCCGAACGGGTTAGGGCGGGCGCCCTCAAACGAAACGACATGGCACACCCGACCTAACGAAGGCACAAGGGAGAAAATGGAAAATGGGCCACACGAATGTGCACAAGGCACCTGTGCAGTAACAACTTAGAAAATTTGATATGGCCGCCCTCAAATGAAACGACCTGACCCAAACACATTTGGGTGGGTGCCCTTACACGGCATACACGACCGAACAAAGGCACAAGGGAGAAAATGGAAAATGAGCCACACGAACATCCAAAAGGCACCCGTGTGGTCACAACTCAGAAAATTTGATGTGGCCACCCTCAAAAGAAATGACCCAACCTGACCTGAATGCATTTGGGTGGGCACCCTCACACGGCGTGCTCGACCGAACGAAGTCACAAGGGATCAAAAAAGCAAACGGTCCGCACGAACATGCACAAGTCACCCATGCAATCACGACTTAGCAAATTTGATGTGGCTGCTCTCAAACGAAACGATCCGACCCGAACGTGTTTTTGTTGGTGCCCTCAAATGAAACGACCGACCCGACCAGATATTCTAGGATGTAGTATCCCTTTAAAAGTCAACAATTACAATTAAAATCTATTCTACAAGTGTGGAACAAGATTAAAACTTAACAATAGTGGTAAGTATTGCTCCTAAGAAATTGAGGATTTTTGAAAATCTTGGGGAATTTCATGCTTGAAGACAACTCCACATGGTCTCGAGAAATATGGCCATGCTAAGAGACTAAATCGTACCTTTATAAAGAAATGCATGAAGCATGAGAGAAAATGTTAGTTTAAGAAAATTATTTTGAGCTGAAGTCATTGCTACAACTAATTATTTGATTAATATGTCACCAAATTTGATTTTGGGTGACATGAAACTAGAGGAAGTTAGAGTGGAAAGAAGCCCTCTCTTGCACAAATTATGTTTTTGAAGTGTGAAACATGCACGTATGTGGCTAAAGTGGATAAGACAAAACTTGACAACCTATCTTAAGAAAAGGATTTTGAGCTGAAGGAGTTGTTGCAAATAATTATTTAATTAATATGTCACCAAGTTCAATTTTGGGTGACATGACACTAGAGGAAGCCGAAGTGGAAATAAGCGCTCTCTTACATGTCTTAGGTTTCTGAAGTGTGAAACATGCATGTATGTGGCTAAGGTGGATAAGATAAAACTTGACAACATATTGGTCAATTTACTTGACCCTTTATTGGTTATTCAGAAGGAGTATGAATACACCACCGTTAATATCAAGGTAACCCCTAGCAGATCAAGGGCTACAAGTTATAGTTTTCATCTGAAAATCAACATACCATAACCATGCTTACAACCAGGATATGTTTTTTGAGGAGGAGAAATCTTGTCGAGATCAACATCAAGAATCCATTGCAAAAAAAAAAGTACAACTTGTGGTGAATCCAGATGAGCATAGATGAATAGCCAGAATAGATGTCAAATGTGGAAATTGTGGAGGAAAAATATGAAATTCATCTTCCTTTTGCATTCGAGCGAGAGAAAAATCAATAATCAATGAAAATTCAAAATTTTCAAGCTGAGCAAGATCAACCAAATTGGGGGCAGAGTTTGGGGAACCTTCGTAAGTGAATGGGGCCTATGTGATATGGCTACGAGTTATCTAGCCCCACACAATCCGATATGAAAACAATACACATTGTATGCATAGGGTTAATTAACCCCCCATATAGAGATTACATAGGTTTTGTTTCCACACCACATGCTCATGAATTGAAATCTTTCTTTACTATCAATATGTGCATATGCAACAACAAGACATCTATTCAATTTTACTAGTTGGGTGGCTCTAAGAACCATGTCAGACATGTAATATTTCAGATAATGAGCATCACAAAATTTTCTTAATCTCCGGGCATTATAGATTACAGAGGTTTTTTTCACACGCCTCCACCCTTTTGGATTCAGGCTACAGACATATTCTGGGATTCCAGAGGAAATCTTCCTCCACCCAATAGCCATGAGGGATTCCAGAAGTTTTTCTTCCACACCTCCACCCTTCTATTTAATTAGGAACCCTAGATAACCAAGCAATTACCATGCTTAATGAAAGGAAAAGGGCTCCAAGTCTTGCAGCTCTATCCCACTATTGTCCGGGCCTGAGCTCTGCCATCAGCACGCTTAATTTTTTCCTTCGATTTCTTCTCGCTTTTCAATGTTTCTCCCTATATTCTTTCCTGGTATCCCCTCCATTCCCATTGTTTTATCTCTACCTTTTCCTTTGGTTCATTGGAACGATACCCCTATAATCTGTGTTTATGTCGAGTTGGATCATTGGTTCATCACCAAGCATTGGTTCATCACTATGTGTTGTTTGCTATCATAATTTTATCTTAGTGGTGCGCTTCCTATGGTAGTGGCATTGCGCAATCCTTCATTGAATATGGTAAAACACCCGGTAAAGGGAAAGTTAAACCACTTGAATCCATTCATTATGTTCTGGCACATTACAACATGTCTACATATGTGTATACATGAACATATTTGACCCCTACCAAAATTAATAGATATCTAATTTCAAGATGAGTTGTGGAAGAAGACACTCAACTATGACCGTATACTCTTTAGATGTTGAATATGTCATGAGTACAAACATTTATTTCACCATTGTTTGTTGGTAAATCAGATGAAGTCCCCTGAATCAATCTCGGGTCAAGCATATAATGGGTTTATAGCTATTGAGCATTTTCATTGTAACCTAAACATGGCTCCTCACATGGCTCGACCTGACCCGATTCACCCGAACGCATTTCCTTGGGGGCTCTCATAGTACGACACAACCCCAGCCGACCCAAACTAAACACATTTCCTTGGGCTCCATCACATGACCAGACCTGACCTAACCCGCCCAAATGTCAAAGGCATGAGGGAGCAAATCAAAAATGGGTTGCACGAATGTGAAATACAAGGCACACGGGCGGTCACAACTCAACATTTTTGATACGACCACCCTCACATGACCCAACCCAACCTGTCCTGGCCTGCCCGAACACGTTTCCCTGGGTGTCGTCACATGAATAGAACTGACCCGACCCAACCCGCCCAAACACGTTTCCCCAGGCACCCTCACACGACTCAACCCGACCCACCTCGACCCACCCGAATGCATTTCCTTGGGCGCCCTCACAATATGGCACGAACCGACCTGCCCCGACCCGAACTTGTTTCCCTGGGTGGCATCACACAACTTGACCGGACCCACCCGAACGCATTTCCCTCGGCGCCCTCATCACACGGACCAACACGACCTGACCCGGTCGGACATGCTCCTTCGGCACCCTCACATGACCCAACGCACCTGAACGCATTTCCTTGGGCACCCTCACACTGTAATATTCCTACTTAGCCTAAGCTAAGAGGAATATTCATTTTTTTCTTATTTTCTGTTGAATGAATAAATGAATAAAGGAGGAGACGTAAAACTCCTAAGAAGACTAAATAAATCAATTCCCATGTGAACACATATAAATTAGGGCCATGTAAATAATCACTTGCAGGTGTGAAAGGGGTTTGAGCTGTGAGACTGGGTCAACCTTGACCAAATCTACAACGTTTTCTAGGTTCAATGTATCTCCTAAAGGGACAACACAGTTTTAGAAGGAGGCCACTCATGTGAAAAGAGATAACTCATTAAGGTGGTTTAGGGTTTGCAAAGGCCCTCATCTTATAAAAGGAAAGGGAAGGCATCAAAAAAAGGTTGTTGATTGATCATATTTCTGAGTATTTTGTCTGCTTAGACAAATACTATTCTATGTTGTTTAGTGGAGGATTGTGCTTGGAATTCCTATGCAGGGATTTCACCTATTCCTTTGAGGATTCTTGGAGGAGTATTTGCTAAATTGATCCATTATCAAGCTTGAGGCCAAGCTCTAATTACATTGGCAGCATTGATCCATTGAGGTTTTTGCTGCTTTTGCAAGCTACAGCAAGTGGGACTTTAGATCTACAGATATCTAGCTTGTTTTGAGAGTGTCTTCTCATGGAGTGTGTCTTTTAACCTCCTGGAAGAGTGCCTCTCATGTTTTGACTTCAGATCCGTAACTTGGCAGTTGCCATCCATGTCATTTTGAGCTACAACGTTATTTCCTTTGATGGACTTCTTTATTTTGATATGAGGCTCCTTATGGTGTTTTGATTCCAGTTTTGATCAGATATCTCTGGTGCTGGGCTTTGCCTCTTACTTTGGTGATCCATGGATAAGCTTGCTGATCCATGTTCTGTTTAGATCTGATATTTTGTTATGTAATGTTATATTTAGAAATTGCCGTAGTATTTTACAAATCTGCAACTTGTATCTCAGATCTACTATTATTGATGCATGATTTGGTCAAAACCCCAAGGGGATCTTGTAAAGAAAACTATCTAGTTTCTAGATCTGATGTTCTGTTCACATATCTTTCCTAGACTTGATTTGTAATAGGCAGCTACTACAACTCCTGAAAATAATGTTGTTGAGCCATTTCTATTGATATATCTATTTTGCAGCTCTCTTTTCTGAAGCTATCTTGCTCTCTTGTCTCATGTAATTTACTATATATTGAAAGAGCTTCACTTTACTTCTGATTTGTTTCCGTACATTCATTTATTAATTATATTTGATGGCCTCCCAATTAAATTTTCAAAGACTGCGTTATTCCTGAAGCTGCTTGTTGTGCATAGCTATAGCCCCTCTTATAGGGTGTTTCCTAGCTATACTAGGTTGTGGGAGACCTGTTTACCACACCTAGTTTGATATGTTTTTGCACCCCTTTTGGATCTAGACTTCATATCTATTGATCTAATGGATCTAAGGGCTGCAAACTCATTTCTGTAGATTAATCTCCAAAGGAGTGCATTATTTTTCCAAGCTTGCTATGCAATCCCAATTTTGGAACATTACACACATGACCCGACATGACCCCACACGACCGGACACATTCCTTTGGTAGCCTGCCATGACCCAACTTGACTTGACCCACCTAAACGTGTTTCCTTGAGTGCCCTCACATTATGGTACGACTCGACCCGAACTGACCCGAACGCGTTTCCTTGGGCTCCATCACACAACCCGACCTAACCTGACCTGCCCAGACATCAAAGGAACGAGGGAGAAAATGAAAAACGCGAGGTCGCACGAATGTGCACAAGGCACACAGGTATTCATGACTTAGCATTTTTTATACAACCTCCCGTAGATGATCCAACTCGAACATGTTTTCTGTGGTGCCCTCGCATGACATGACCCGACCCACCTGAACGAAGGGCACATGAGGGAGAAAATGGAAAAAGGATTGCACAAACATGCACAATAAACATAGGCAGTCACAACTTAGCATTTTTTATACGACTGCCCTCACACGACCCAACCCAACCCGACCCGACCCGACCCACCTGAACGTGTTTCCTTGGGCACCTTCAGAATATGGCATGACTCGACCTGAACGCATTTCCTTGGGTGGCATCACACGACTCGACCTGACCCACCTAAATGCATTTCCCTAGGCACCCTCATGACATGACCCGACACAACCCAACCTAGTCAGACATGTTCCTTGGGTGCCCTCACATGACCTGACCCACCCGAACGCATTTCCTTGAGCGCCCTCACACGACTCGACATGACCCGACATGATCGGACACGTTCCTTGGGTAGCCTTCCATGACCCGACTTGACCTGACCCACCCAAATGCATTTCCTTGTGCTCCCTCACAGTATGGCATGACCTGACTCGACCTGACTCGAACGCGTTTCCTTGGGCTCCATCACATGACCCAACTTGACCCGACCTGCCTGAACATCGAAGGAATGGGGGAGAAAATTACAAATGGGTTGCATGAGCGTGCACAAGGCACACAGGCAATCACAACTTAGGATTTTTTATACAACCTCCCTTAGACGATCCAACTCGAACACGTTTCCTATGTTGCCCTCACACGACACGACTCGACCCACCCGAATGAAGGGTACACGAGGGGGAAAACATAAAAAGGATCGGACAGATGTGCACAAGAAACATAGGCAGTCACAACTTAGCATTTTTTATACGACTACCCTCACAAGACCCAACCCAATCTGACCTGACCTGCTTGAATGTGTTTCCTTCAGCGGCCTCACACGACACGACCTGACCAGACCCGACCCGACCCGACCTGCCCGGACGTGTTTCCTTGGGTGCGTTCACAATATAGCATGACCAAACCTGACCTGAAGCAAACTTGTTTCCTTGGGTGGCATCACACGACTACCCAAGCCACCCGAATGCATTTCCCTGGGTGCCCTCATGACACGGGCGGACATGACCTGACCCGGTCGAACATGTTCCTTGGGTGCCCTCACATGACCCAACCTAACCCGACCCACTCGAACATGTTTCCTTGGGTGCCCTCATGGTACAACATAACCCGAACCGACTCGACTCGCCCGAACGCGTTTCCTTGGGTGCCCTCACAGTACAACATGACCCGACCCGACCCGACCTGAACGCGTTTCCTTGGGCTCCATCACACGACCCGACCTGCCCGAATATCAAAGGCACGAGGGAGAAAATGAAAAAATGGTCACACGAATGTGCATAAGGCACACAGATAGTCACAAATTAGCATTTTTTATACAACCTCCCTTAGATGATCCAACTCGAACACGTTTCCTGTGGCACCCTCACATACAATGACACGAACCGCTCGAATGAAGGGCACATGAGGGAGAAAACAAAAAAGGATCGCACAAATGTGCACAAGAAACATAGACTATCACGACTTAAAATTTTTTATACGACCATCCTCACACTATCCAACCCAACCTGACCTGACCTGCCCGAACACGTTTCCTTAGGCGGCCTCACATGACACGACCTAACAAAACTCGACCTGACCCGACCCACCCAAACGTGTTTCCTTGGGTGCCCTCACAACATGGCACAACCAGACCTGACCCGACCCGAACGCGTTTCCTTGGGCGGCATCACACGACTCGACCCGACCCACCTGAATGCGTTTCCCTGGGCCCCCTGATGACATGGTCCGACACAACCTGACCCAGTCGGACATGTTCCTTGGGTGCCCCCACATGACCCAACCTGACCCAACCTGATCGAACATGTTTCCTTGAGCACCCTCACAGTACAACACAACCCGACCCGATCCGACTTGAACACATTTCGTTGGGTGACATCACACGACCCAGCCCAACCCGACTCGCCTGAACTTTGATGGCACGAGGGAGAAAACAAAAAATGGGTCACATGAACATGCACAAGGTACACAGGCGGTCACAAATTAACATTTTTTATACGACCTCCCTCACACAATTTGACCCGAACGAGTTTCTTGTGGCTCCCTCACACGGCGTGACTTGACCCACCCAAACAAAGGGCGCACGAGGGAGAAAATAGAAAATGGATCACACAAACATGCACAAGCAACATGGATGGTCACAACTCAACATTTTTTATACGACCACCCTCATACGACCCGACCTAACCTGACCCGACTCACGCGTACAAAGGGCGCACGAGGGAGGAAACGAAAAAGGGATCGCATAAACATGCACAAGCAACATGGGTGGTCACAACTTAGAATTTTTGATATGATCACCCTCATACGACCCGACCCGACCTGACCCAACCCACCTGAATGTGTTCCCTTGGGCAACCTCACATGGCACGACCTCACCCAACCTGACCAGACTAGACCCACCCGAACATGTTTCCTTCGGCGGCCTTACAATACGGCATGAACCGACATGACCTAACCTAAACATGTTTCCTTGGGCGCCATCACACGACTCGACCTGACACAAATGAATATGTTTCCTTGGGTGACCTCACACGACACGACCTGACCAAACCCAACTCGACTCGCCCGAATGTGTTACCTTGTTTTCCCTCATACGACCCGATCACACGACCCGAAACATTGTTCCTAAACCATAAACCCGATCACATGACCCGATACATTGTTCCTAAATCCTAAAATATAACTCCCAAACATTGTTCCTAAACACTAAACCCTAATATTTTTCTTAAACACGAACACTTTCCTCCTAAACATCTTAATATCAACACTTGTCTCCAAACCATTGCAATACTGACACTTTTCTCTGAAACGTCGCAATACTGACACTTGTCTCAAAAATGTCGCAATATCGACACCTATCTCAAAACGTCAAAATTCAGACACTTCTCTCTAAAACGTCGCAATACCGAGACTTTTTTCCAAACCGTTGCAATAGCGACACTTGTCTCAAAACTATCGCAATACCGACACTTATCTCAAAACATCGCAATTCTGACACTTCTCTCTGAAACGTCGCAATACCGACACTTTTTTGCAAACCATCGCAATAGCAACACTTATCTCCAAATGTTGCAATAGCGACACTTTTCTCCAAACATCGCAATACCGACACTTGTCTCCAACTGTCAGTATAGTGATGTTTGTGGGTGGGATTTGAAAAATTGATAAAAATTCAGAAAATTTCCAACAATATGTCAAAAGTGTCAGAACTAAAGTGTCAGAATCTTGACGAAATGTACTATTGTGATAGGGTGCTAGTTTTTCACAAAATAGGAATTCCTGGGAGTATATGGTGTCAGTTTTTGACAAAATGAGTTGTGCCAGATTCAAAATGATGAGATCTATGTAGTCGTTTAGATTCCACACTATTCTAAAAATTTTCATTTTTAAGCACAATTTTAAGCACCTGATCACTCCCTCTCAACTATATTAGAGAGAGCCTCTTTGTAACTAGTAATTTTTTTGGAAGTGCCACAATCAACTAATCAGTTATCAAATGAATTTGGAGAAGAATAAATAGAAAGAGAAGAAACAAGAAAAAAATTTGATTGAGCTTCCGCTACATTATTTCTATATCTTGGATTTGTTGTTTTCTTAGGATGCCCTTTTCTTTGACTTTCAGAAGAGTCATTTTGTATAATTGGATTTTTTTTTTAATCTAGGATATCTTCTTCTTTCTTTACATTCATAATAAAAATTACCATGTTTTTTATAGTTAAAGCATCTAACTTTTGACATGTCTAGATTCCCTTTATTTGATTTGAAAGTAAATTTATTTTTATTACCTTTATTTCTCTTTTCATAGGGTGAAACTGTAGTAGGTTATCCTTCTCCATGATTTGAAATTCCTCCTCTGAAGATCATTCTAGCCTCCTCTTGAATAAACTTTCCCACGAGTTCATCTAATGTAGGAATAGTGTTGATGTTGTTTATGGTGGTGATAAAAGTCTCCCAAAAATGAGAAATTCCTCCAAGCGCAATCAACACCATTTGTTTGTCGGGTACAACATCATCAAATTTTGACAATTGATTCTTCATTTTAGTCATTCTCAAGAAGTATGTTTGAACTGTCTCTCCTCTATTCATATTGATGTCCTTCAACTGATCTTAAAGGCAATAATATGGTTCAAGTTACTAATTTAAAACATGTTAATTAGTTTTTCATACATTTCATTATCTTTATTTAAAACAAAAACATAAGTAATGAAATTATCACTAATAAAATCAAGGATAATTTGTATATCTTTGACAACAACTTTTTTATATTTGGATTTGACAACAACACTTGTATTTTCTGGTGGATCATCTATTGTGTCTTCAACATACTCTAGAACTTTGTGTTCTTCAAAAATGATATCTACCCTTGCTTTCCATGGACCAAATCTTGAAGCATCATTCAACTTCTAATATATCTTGGATTAGGATGAACTCATCTTAATCACAAAAATTTGGCAGCAAGTGAGGTATCTTTAGGTGATCTCTGATATCCTTGGACTTTTCTTCACCAATGCTTTGTTACCATGTTAAAATCTGAAATTTCTATGCATATATTTAAAAATTATTTGCAGAAAGTTGAAAGTTCTATGCAAAAAACTGAATGTACTTGCATAAAATTGAATGTATTTTGCAGAAAACTGAATGGAACTTAATTTAATTTGCAGAAAGCTCAATGTACTATGCAGAAAACTGATTGTAATTTGCAGAAAGTGAAATGTAATTTGCAGAAAACTGAATGTGCTTTGCAGAAAACTAAATGTACTTTCTATAAAGTTGAATGTAATTTGCAGAAAATTGAATGTACTTTGTAGAAACTAAATTTACAATGTTGTTACAATTACTTATAATGCATATTTCTTCTTCACAACTTTTTACATCAGCAATTGTAGATTGAACATAAACTTAAGGATCATATGAATAAAGACAAGCACAAATATGAGAAACTAAGAGTTAGGTCTAATGATCAAGGAAAAAACCACAAGGGGAAAACTCAAATGATTCTTATTATATTAGATTTACTCAATTTTTAAACAGAGTACAAAGAGAGAGAGATAGAGAGAATGAGAATGAATAAGGTCACCAATGTTTGATTAACTCATAGCTAAAGTGTTCTTGATATTTTCTTGAAGGTCTCCTCCTTGTCTTGATCAGATCTTGTCCTACACGCTTGCTCTAGCTCTTCCATTTCTCTTACTCTTCACTTTCTCTCACACTCCTTCTTCACAATGAACATGTTACTCTCAACTCTCACTTTCTCTTGCTTAAAAATATGATAAAAGATAGGAGTTAGAGAATTAATTCATTCCTTAAGGAAATAATATGAGAATTGAATTCCATGAGGGATGATTTACTTGAGGAGAAGTGTAACACATCCCAAGAATAGAGAGAGAGGTACACTTGTCTTGAGGAGTTACAATTTGAATTAGGGAGAGAGAGAGTTAAACTTACACATGAGAGAATATTTGGTGAGAGTTACAAATCTAATTGAATGAGGCAGTGAAAAGTGAATTTAATGAGGAGTTACACTCAGTGTCATGCATTAAATTAGTGAGGGAGAGTTGCATTCTCTTAAGTGTGGAGTTACTATTTTATTCCAAGAAAGAGGCTCACTTTTCCAAGTAAGAGATTCTCAATTTAATTTACTTATTTCATGAGAGAATTCAGATTTATTAACCCATTAAAGGTGAATGACTTTAGACTATTTTATAAAAAATACTATAATAATAATAATTATACTAGTAAGGATAAAAATATTAATTCTTGACTTGTATAATCATGATTGATTTGATTTTAAAGTGGATTCCATATATCGAGATCATCCTTGATCATATAGACATGACTTTATATTTTTAGAAAGTCACTTCCAAATTGAGATGTGAGTTACTATTTTTGCAAATTCATATTAGAATTGTTAAAAATTAAATCTTATTATAGGTGGTTCAAACAGAAGAGAAGCATTTGATTTCTTATAGGAGAAATTCATCCATGAGTTGTCAAATTTAAATGAGTTGGTAAAAAATACTTCTCTTTTCTTGATGATTTAAGGGGTTACAACTATATAAAAATTGCACCTAAGATTAGGATAATACTAATTTGACATGAATATTGTTAGAAACTAGGATAATCCTGGGTGGGAGGTTGAATTAGTATTATGTAAATTTTAACAATGTTTAAAATTATTTATGTTAACATTAATCAATTACATAACAAAATAAAAAATAAAATACCACACACATATGAGACACAAATATCTACGTTGAAACCCATAAAGGGTTGAAACCATAAATATTCCTTTTGTTCTTTATGGAAATGCAATTTATTGGTGCCAACCAAAAGGATAGACCCATCCCCTGACTTGCAATGTCCCACTTGCTGGAAGCATGAACTTACACAATTTGCAAGCACCAACCATTGGAGCCACCAACCCCTTGATATTTATAGGCACCAACCTTATGGAATCACCCACTGCACGATATGAAAAAATCATTGTGTTGTACCTAGGAGATCCCTTTTTCGTTCATTTTAAAACTTCCACTCTTAGGAATATTATTCTTAAGTTAAATTTCTAGTAGGGTGAATTTGATTTTAAAAAGTTAATATTGAATTTCCATGCCATAATGTGTAACTCAATCAAAATCCTTTGAAATTTGAAAGAGATACACGTGCGACTAGGCGCCAAAATATTTTTTAATAATGTAATTTACCTACCTTAAGCATGAATAGTGTCAATGTGACCGAGAACCACATTAAATATTAATAATAAAATTAATATATTATTATATGAAAATTATAATATCTATAATATTTTTAATGAAGGTTAAATTATGGGTTATGTGTCTTTTTAATGATGTGTAACTAATTTTAATTTTCAATTTATTTTTTTAAATTTAAATTTTATTAAATCATGTGTATGTGTGTATATACACACACACACACACACACTTATTTTGATAAAAGTGCATTTTTTTGGGTAATTTAAATATAATTTAAATTTTACTTTTTTAATTGAAATTTTATTAAATATTGTGCTAATAAATTAATTTAAATATAATATATATATTGTTATTTTGTTAAATGTGACATTTATAAATTTTTTATTTTTTGGTTATTTTTGAGTTGAAATTTCCTCTAATGATACTTTCACTACTTTAGCTCTCGATCAACTACATATTCTACAATAATACATAAATAATAGAAATATCAATTCAAATCTACTCTCTTATTTTTGTTCATCTACTTCATAGCCCAACTTTTACATTGCCAACAATCGTTTTTACTCAGTCTCAATTTCTTATAAGAGAAACCAAACTTATTTCGTTGTTATATTTTTCTTTTATAGGCTTGGCCCTTCAATTGCCATTGGTATGAATCCATGGTACTTATCAATGGAAATAATATTAGAATATATCAATAATGCAAGTTGTTTGACTGTATTAATAACCCAAGTTGTTTGAATATTTCAAAAACCATTATTATCAAAAAAATTTACATTACTTTACCATTTGATTTCGAATTAAGGCTATGTATTATTTCCTCAACCAATAATGTAGCATTGTTAGTGTCATCTCTTAAGTCCTCACATGAGTCACATTTCTAAACAGTGCACAAATCTTACATGCAAACGTCAAATTCTGTCACCCATCAACTAGGAGACTTGGTTCAAATCAATTATATGTTGTTTTTGGCTCAAAACCAAGCTCGTAGTCCCAAACATTTTTAGAACAATTTTATGTTAGACACTTACTCATATATCTATGTGATCAATGCTGGTGACTGGGTGTAGGAGATCTCCGGTCTCAGGATATCAATGTTATCCAGGCTATTACCACAAATTTCTAACTTCATGGCTAATAGGTCCCTTGTCTCTTTCCCATATATAACCTACAACTAAGGGTTATGACCACTTTATTTATTTTCATCACTAATTGATAGCCACTCACTAATGAAGGACATTCATTATGTTTTTTCCCTAGCTGATGGGTGGTGGGTAATAGATGGGACCATTATTTGATGGTGATGCACTTTAATGTTAAATATCAACTTAATGCCTCACTGTTCACTTCTCTGTTATTGGTAAACATTCAAAAATTCTTGCTCCATTTCTATTAGGTGTTGGGTGATGGTTGATGGCACCACCTTTGTAAAAATATGAAAATCACCAACAATATCTCTCATTGAAATTTTTTATAAAACCAGTCCCTAGCGTAGATCACAAGGCATCCAAAGATGTGGCATCAAGTCCATGTGTATGAATCAAAATGTGCCAAATTTCATCCACATAATATTGTATATCCAATTAGAGCTTTCCATGTGTTCTTTGTTGACGTGCACATAACATGTGTCACTTTTGAATCATTCATTTGGTAATCCAAAAACATATAATCCACATGCCAATTGTCAAGCTCATATGTTGTGACATCATCATCACTACCACCTAACATACCATGTCACTTCCATATATCATGTTGCATCACTACCATGTGTCCCTCAGAAAAGGTCCATTTCACGACCCAAGAAGGCCAAATATACCTAACATGATTCTTGATGACAGAGTTCCACATGTCGTTGTATACACGTCACTTGCATTTGTCATCATTTCACTGGGTCATGTCATTGAATTTCCACCGAGCACCACAAAATTTGTACCAAGGCTTATCACCTACTACCTCACCGTTGTGTTCTTTGTCTCGACATCATTCACTCTTGGCAATCTAATAAGCACCTTGGTGCCTATATGAAGAATATTTTCACCAAGGGATGTGATTGAGGGCCTTTCCACCCTGTTGCTTATATTTTACCACTTTTCGCCCATTTCTTTTGTTTGCACATTGACAGGACCAAGCGGTCCAGCAAGCACTTAAGTGCTTTAGACTAGCTCTCTATGATCAGGAGCTAAGACTTGCATCTTAACTCTGTTGAGATTCAAAAAGATGATGATCCTTGTGAAAATGAAGCACCTACACCAGGTGGGGCACGTAGGCTATTTTTAGGTGTATGTCTATTTTTAGAATGTTCAGCAAATTCTACTTATAGCAGGATTATATTTATAGATGGTTGAGAAAATTCTATTTATAGCTGAGGTTCTATTTTTAGATGCATGGGTGAAGTCTATTTATAGATCAATGCCTAAAAATAGAATGCATGTCTATTATTATTATCTCTTAATAATAATTGGACAATAAATATTAATCTATTCTCTTGAAGCACTTGATTTCAGTTAACTGAAGTGGAAAACCAGTTAGCTAAAGGAATTTCAAGTTCTAAGGTTGGGTGGTGGGACATGTAAGTGGACTTAGTTGTAACTGAGCGACTCGAAGTTGTAACAGAGTTGGATGTGTAGTTATGTGAGTTGTAAAGTAGTTTAACTCAGTTAAGTGAGTTAAACTATATTGTGCTAGTTATAACTAAATATACACTAGTGACAGATTAGTGTATTAAATATTAAATTAATTCACCTGGAATGATATCACATGCAACTAAGGATTTACTACTATTAACTACATGCATGTCAGATCCAGTGGAGACCTAGTTGAGAGATAGGTGAAAGGGACAGTTTGACTATCAGTTGTGACATTAATGGGTGCACTCTTCCAACCACACAGACATTGGAGATGCCAATGAGGATTGCGCAATCAAGGCAAGGAAACATCTCATTCATTTAGGGATTGTGAGCAATAGGGGTTGTGCAGTGGAGGCAGGCTATCAGGAGGTAGTAAATTGGTGCATGTATTTTCCAATTTTTGTATGATAGTGTGAGACGATTGTATATTGTGCTAAGAAATATTGGATTCGATTTTTGTATGAGATTTTTTCATGATCCATGATATATACATAATGTATGATAGTGAGGATTTTAGCTTTATGCTTTCCTGGTAAAAACATTTGCGTTATGTGTGATTGATCTTTCTTCATGTGTTTGCAATTGGTGATTAAATTTCCACAAATATTTTAGTATAAGGATTTTATATTTAACAGTGGCATATAATTGTTAGATCAGGAGAATTCAGGAAATACATAATTTTATTAAAATTTATACATGGCATCGAAGCAAAGAATATTGCAATTTTGAAGTAGTATTTGAGTTTGTCGGTGGAAACAATTTGAATTTGTTGCAATAATTTCTTGGTGAGATAGTTGAGTAAACATCGAAATGGCTTTCAATGGTTTGCGGCTAGAGTATGCACTCAAGGGCAACTTGAACTACATTGCATGGAAGGATAGGATGGAGGTGGTTCTTGAAGATAATGGATTGAAGAAATTCATCGACAACGATGTTCCTGAGCCCACTTTGACAAATGCTGCATTACCCGACACCTGGAAAAAGAAAGTAGCGAAGACAATAAGGTTTATGTTGGAAGGTGTACGAGACCATATTGTCTCAAGCCTTCATGGAAAAGAAACTCCATTTTCTATGTGGAAGGATTTGATGTTTCTTTTCGAAAGCAGCAGCGACCATAGGAAACTGGCGCTGAAGGATAAATTTGGAAAGGTCAAGATGGAGAAGGGTGAAAATATTCCTAAGTATCTCACAAAGTCTTTTCAATGTCAGGATGCACTGGGGACTGTGGGAATCACGGTTGCTGATTATGATTTGGTGAGCTTGGCTCTCTTGGGACTTCCTAAGAGTTGTCATAGTTATCAATACCCTATGAAAGGACGGGAAAAACTATCAGATTGGGAACGACTGTGGTCGAATCTAGTGCAGGAGGGGTTCAGGCAGAACACCAGAGATGGATCTTCATCAAAGC
>JAXQQM020092929.1:0-108632 GCA_034641835.2 Pinus albicaulis | reverse complement strand
TTAATTGTGAGCTTATTGATCTCCCTATAATCCGGACACATGCACCATGATCCATCCTTCTTGTGTACCAATACTACAGGAGTAGAGAAATAAATTTGACTAGGTTGAATTATATCCACCTGTAACATTTCTACAATCATACGTTCAATTTCACTCTTTTGGACATAAGGATATCTATAAGGCATGATGTTTGGAGGAACACTTCCTAGAATCAAATGAATAGCATCATCATGATCACGAATAGGTGGGAGTCCTTTCATATTTTCAAAAACCTTGAAATTATTGTCCAAGACTTCTTGGAGATCTGCAGAAATAGATGATTTTGATGTTGGAACTTCTAGTGAGCATAATTGTGCAATTATGCCTTGTTTTTCTTTCTTTAGAAGATTTTTCATGACATTAGAGCTTATTATCTTTCCCAGATTCCCTACAATACCCCGTAATTTGACTTCCTTTCCTTCTGAAAAAATTTCAAGAAAAGTTATTGAAAATTAAAAGCTATTGTCCCCAAAGATTGTAACCATTATACTCCTAGTACAACATCAACACCTCCCATAGGAATGGAAAGCATTGGAATATTCAATACATATTCCCCCATGGTTAGCTTGATATTATGGCATTTTCTAGAGAAATTTATAGTTCCTCAATTTGCAACCATCACTTGACATTTTGGTGCTGGGTATAGGAAACAATTCAATTCCTTGGCTACCTTACAATGAATAAAATTATGGGTACTACCTGAATCAATCAACACTATTACCTTTTTCTTCTTGATATGTCCTTCTATATTGAGAGTTTGAGGAGTGGTAATTCCTGCCAATTCATTACACAATATGGTCAGACTCATTTCTTCCTCTTCTAGGGTTGGTTCCTGGTGTATATCCTCTTCTTGTTCATTTTCTTATTCCTCTTCACAATCTATGTAAAATAATTTCTTCTCAGCACACTTATGACCTTTAGTGTATTTTCTATCACAACTGTAGCAAAGCCCTTTTCCTCTTTTTTCTTCCAATTGTTGTGGTGTCAACCTTGTAGGTTGTGGAAATCTAGGAGTAGCAACACTTCCCTCTTTATAGAAGTGAGTGGTAGGCTTCCTTGTTGCCATAATTTTACATTCAATTTTTCTTGCCAACCTAAATACCTTCTCCAATGAATCAGGTTCCAAAACACGAACTTCATGTTGGATGTTATCCTTTAAAGTACCTATGAAGAGATCAATCCTGTGTTCCTCTGGAATATCAGTTACCCTTATATTCAATTTTTGGAAGTCCTCAATGTGCTCCTCCATTAAACCCTTTTTTTTTAGATTTATCAATTGGCTAAAGAAGGTGTTGCTCTTAGTATCCTCATAATGTGCTATCATTTCCTTTGTAAAAATTGACCAAGTGACAATTTATTTATGGGAGAAAAGCCATTGATACCATACAAATGTATTTTTTTCTAAATGTAAAGTTGCAATGTGTACCTTTTGTGTGTTTTTCACATTATGGAGATCAAAATATTGCTCCATCTGTAGTATCCATGTTACAGGATCCTTTCCATCAAACTTCCTCATATCCATTTTTGGAATATGGTGGTTCTTCCCACCAACATTAGATTTTATGAAATCACGATTAACATTTATTTTTTTCTCATCATGAGTTTCCTCTACTATATTTTCACCATTAGGAAACATTTATTGTATCAACTTTGTCAAACCTTCCATGTCTGCTTTTAGATCATTCTTCATGTTTTCCATTTTAGATTCCATGCCATCTTCCATGCCATATATCTTAGATTCCATGCCATTCTTCAAACCATCCATCTTAGATTCCACACCTTTCTTCAAACCATCCATCTTAGTTTCTTAAAAACTTCCATGTCATTTTTTTTTCTCTTTGCGAGAGCGAAATTTGTTGCACTTGCTCTTGTAATTTTGATATGTGATGTTGCCATTATTCGTCTTCATGAGTCATAGTAGAGCTTTCTAAAGGTTTAATGGGTGTTGAATTATTTTTAGGGGCCATTTTAGAATCCAATACTGATATCTATTCTACAAGATGCCCTTGGAATAAATTCAACTTGATTCTTCAAACAAGACTTATGCAATTCGGGAAAAACAAATACACACCTTTTACTTGCTTCTAAGGAGCTTGATATTGAAATTGAATTATCTCCATAATTGTGGATCCTAAATATCTAAAATTAAGCCCTGTAGTAGCCCTCTGAAGCTTCTTTCAAATTCCGTAGGTTTGATCTGATTTGGATTCTTCAAGGAAAAGTTATGTCCAATCTCCCACAATGACCCAACTTTGGACTGGTTCAGTAGAGAGAACTTGTACGGCTTGCCACATGTCACTATTTCATCATTTGGCTCTGAATTGATAAAATGAAAACTAAAGTCTGTGCACTTGCGGCCACTTTTTACACCATTCCAATCTGATGCTCAGAGAAAGAGCTATGAATATTTTCCCATGATCACCTCTTTGAGATGAAATTCAGAAGCCTCACAAAGCCCTAACTTCCATAGATTATATCTCCGAAAATATTTCAAACCAATATCTGAAATTTTTTGATGATGTTCCTCAAGATTTTGGCTTCGCACTCTAAAAATTTGTACTCTAAAAATTTCAGATTCTGAACCTTCGTAGAAAAAATGTTATAGCGAAAATGCCATGCTGACCTGTTTGGAGCACCAAAACCTTAGAATCTCAAAGCTCTGATACCAAATGTTGTGAAACCAGCTCCAAAAAGAGAAGAAAAGAGATATCAATGTCTTAGAAATAAGTCACTTCGAGGGGGAAAACTCCAATAAATTACATGAATGAACAAGTCTTAGATGATTCAAATTACAAAACCTCCTTTCTATATATAGGAGTCCATGGGGCCACAATGTAATCCTAGTGGGGCCACAATGTAATCCTAGCTGACCTAACAATAATAATTTAGGGGCACAATAATAACAATATAGGGGTTAAAAGGGTACAATAATAACAATAAGGGGGGTTACAATAACAACAATAAGGGAATATACTAGTAGTATAGGGACCTAACAGTTAGGTAGTCCTTTTTGCCTCAAATTTGTAAACTTGACTATAAACCTAGTTATGGTACTATTCATATTCTCACACTTTTATTCTAGTTGCCTCATTAGATTCTTCTTTGTAGTAACTTTCCTAATTTCTAGGACAGTTTCAGTCCTATCAGTAATCTTGAGTTATTCTAACTCTTGTCTGTTTTTACTATTAAGGAATGTGATCAGCTTTAAAGCTTGCTCTGGTTTGTTAGCCAGTTCACTTTGAGTCTTCTGAATTTTTGCTTGGGATTTTAGTAATAAATCTCTTTGTTCAAAGATTACTTGAATTGAAGGCCATACATCATGGATGGCTTCAATGATTTTGTTCCAAATATAGTTTTTGATATATGATATTTGTTCCTTCAAAGTCAATTCATTCTGCAATTTCTTCAACTCTTCAATCAGTTTGATGGCATTTTTCTCATGTGGTTTTGCATTTATCTGAGCCAATTTTTTTGACTTCTCAGGATTTTCTACCACCTATTTCAATCTGTTGATTTCATTTGCCTTCAGAGACATTTCCTCCATAGGTTTCACTAATTTTATGGCTTCATCTGTATGGTGAACTACTGTTGTAGATGATTCAGTAGCTGAGGTTGTGGATGAAGTTACTAGCACTGCAGTAGCCAGTGGAACCTTGGGTGCCAACTATTCAGCTAGAGTTGAATGCAAAGCTGTAGTGACCATGGGGATAACTGTAGGTGGCTCTGGTACTTTTACAGTTTCCATTTCATGGACAAGTTTTTCCATCTAAATCTCCATCTCCTTAATATGTCCTGTAAGCTGAAATATGATGTTCGTCATGTCATATTTGTCAATCTATTCCGGTATGATTTCTTTAGTCTGGGGATGTTCACTTGGAGGAAGTTTAAGCTATTTTCTCAAGGTTGCAATGTCCTCATTCTTTTTCTTTAATAACAATTCTGCTGAATTGACATTTGTAGGGTCTATCCCACTTTAATTACCAATTCTTCTAAGGATTTAATTATGAGATCCTTAGCATATAATGAGGCTTTTTCCATTTTTATCTGATCTTGCATGTTGGAAATGGTGTTCTGGAGCTTCTGAGCAGTCATGGATTTAGTTGTGACAGGAGAGTATAGCATTTCTGAGGTCTGTCTATGGAACTCAATTTGATCAAGTGCATGAATATTATCTATCTGGACTTCCAAATCAACTTTCTTATAATATGCCACTGTCTTTGGAGATTTGACTGTGGGCTGCAACATTGAAATAATTGTTAGAAAATTAAATATTACAGAGCAATGCAACACATAAAATATGAGGAAAATAAAAGCACACAAAACACATAAAACTAGAGAGACATAGATATACGTGGTTCACCTAGTTTGGGCTACATCCACCCCGAACAGCCAGTCCTTCCTTTCTATTATCTAGCAAAAATGAAGAGACAAAACCTACAACAGATCCGCTGTAATATCCTCTGTTCTCTCTCACAGTCTCCCTCTCTGTTTCTCGCTCCGAGAATACACACATACTATACACAGCCACAATAAAATGCCCTCATAAAAGCGAGGGGTTGCCTTCTAGGGCAAAAAACCCTAATCTAAACATAACTTCTACTGTCAGATCATTTTCCTAATGAATGGCCCAGATTGACTAGAAATTACTATACTTTTACAAGACAATTTTACATCTATTTTTAGCTTCGGGGGCGCTGCCCCCGAAACCCCCGCTAGGGGGGGGCTCCAAAAAGCACCGTCGCCCCCCCTGGACCCCCCACGGTAGCAATTAATTACGAGAGGTAAGGTACAGGGGTCCAATGCTGTGATACAAAGTAAACAAGATAATCAGGCTCCACACCTAACAATAATTAGATTTTGATTTGAATAATGAAAGGCAGACAAAATTCTATTTTGCACACTTGGTGTCTGTTTGAGATATTGAGAATAAATATTGTTTTTTTATCTCTTCATTCTTCAGTTTGATTTGTTTATGTTTTTCTTTGATGTCTAGTTCTTTCTCCTTAGCTGCCTGTGATGAAGAGGCTTCCATGCTATGCTTTCTTTCTATTAACTGTGCATCTTCATTGATGACTTGTTCTTAATTCTTATTCTTAGTAGCTGGCTCATTGATGTTCACAGTGGCAACATCTGTTTATGGAAAATCAGTGTTGGTATCTATAAGCTCTGTTTCTTCCACATCAATTGTTACCTTTCCTTTACCAACTGAACTTAAATTAGGCCTTTTGTTATATATTAATTTGAATTTAGTTTCAGTTCCAGTTTCTACAACATAGGCTCCTTCTTCCCTTACTCTCTTAGTGGACTTTTCTGGTTGATTTGCAGTCTCCAAAGTGTGACTAGTATCACTTTTGTTTACTGCATCAATTAAGGTATTTTCAATCCACTCAATTTGATTTGCAATTTTTTCAATCTCTGGTTTTGATTTATGGATGAAAGGGGTTAACTTGCATTTAACTCTTAGTTTACTCAGTATCCCATGTGGATCATAATTCAAAGGAAAACTTTCTTCAAATTCATATTCCAATGGTTGCTTAGCTGCCTCTTTTTCTGCATCCCTGTGATTGCATATGAATGGACCTATATGATTATTTAGTTTGAATTGATTTTTCTTCTTTGCTGCCATGAAATTTATAGAATTAGAATTTAGGATCTGCCTGATATACTCCAAGGCAAAGATCCTCATTCAAACATGCTTTGGTAACTTTTAAGGTAAAAAGTTTGATCCAAATACTCTGATCTCATTATATTTTTCATTTAAGTACCAATCACCAACCTTATTATGCTCTGACAACTACAATATCTTTTTCATTTCTTCATTTATCCTTGGCTACTCTGTTTTTGTTAACATTGTGATTACTGGATGTAAGAATAACTCTGAAAATTCTGCATAAGTGAAATCTTCACACTCTTTCCTGAGCAAAGATGTCCAGAAAATGATAGAAAGAGGATTTCCCTCTATGTCAAGCGTTTGGTGAGTAAATGGAAAATTATCTGATTGAAAGTATAAAAACATATGGAAAAGGAAGGAAGTATATCTGAATACTCCTTCAATTGGAAAATTGATCAATTGATAATGAATATTATCCATAATGAAACCAACATAATCAAAGATTATTGATGGGGGTTTCCTCGGGGTAAAAGTGGATAAGAACCCCAATATGGACTCATCTACGTGTTCATCAGTAAAATATCCTAGGATGAAGGAAAGCATGGAAATCACATGTCTTGAACCTTATGGTAATTTGGCAGTGGAATATGGGGGATTTAGTTTAAGAATTTCTACATGTGAGGGCATAAATGTCTGGAAAATCATGAATCTCTTGGGAAAATCAAGACCAATATATATTTTAGTAAGGGATTATATGGATAAAGAGACAACTTGGGGGTCAGGCTGAACCTGTAGCATCTTGTTAATTGATTCAATAGTAATGGTGAAAATAACTTCTTTATTGGCATTTATAATGGCTCTTTGCTTAGGCACATAATGTTGTTGACATAACTTAATGACTTCCCGGCATGGGTGAGTTAATGGGACAACATATTTGGGCAAGTGGGATTCCCAAATATGGACTTCTTCTTCATTATCTAAGGACTTCTCATAGCACCAGTTATGAATATCTAGCAGGTTAAATTCAACAATGGGATTTTCTATCTTGTAATCAGCATCAACCAATGGAATATGTTCAATGTCTATGATTGTAGGTTGTAAAGGATTGACAACAATAGCAGTCTTAACAGCCATGGCAGGGGTTGGTTTAGGCACTTTGGAAGCTTCAGGTTTGCTAGAGCTCTACTTTTTAGGCATTTTGGGCTACTTTTGCAAGCTTAGACAGTTTGTAGAAGTATTTTTACTTTTAGCAGAGGCTTATTGGATAAAACAGGCAAAGTATAGTCTCTTCTTTGGGCTTTCTTTCCAATTAGGTCTGTCAAAAAGGATTTACAGGCTTTTGAACTGGCTTAAAACAAGAAACAATTGTTTCCTGAGTCTTTTAATGAGAATTTGGTCTGTTGAATTTAGGCAAAGAGGCTTATGATACCTTCAGAGATTTTCTAGCTTGATTTGGTGCTTGAATAGTTCATAAAACTGTAAAAACTCACAATTTTCTCTCACAATAGTGCGCAGTAGTAAAACATGGTTTGGCCTATTTTTTGGACTATTTTGACAGGCTTATTTTGTTAATTTTTAGGCTTCTAAATATATATTTTTTCTTTTAAAGGCCTTTAAAATTGATTGCAGGCTTGAATTTCAAAGAAATACCTGTTATACACAGGTATAGGGCTTCAGAATAGTTTCTGAGGTTTTTTGAATGAAACAACAACTTCTATAGAGCAATGTAAAAAACTCCTTGGCGGTCTTCAATGGTCAGAAGACAAATTTTATAGGCTTTCGAGCATAAAATGGCAGAAAACTCTCTTGTTACATTCAGGGAGGCGTGTGCAAAGGTTAATGCGTAGGAGAGAAAGGAAAGGAATTACATTTCCAAGGTTTATTGATGCATATTAGGTCTAATGGGGAATGGCAATTAATGGCAGTTACATCATGAATATGGGTGGTTTTCGGGATCAAAGGGTTGAAACAGTAAGCGTTTATTGCGTGCGTTTTCAGTGGTAAGTGGTTTTGGGTAAAACCAACGCGATCTAATGAGAAATGGGTACGTGGAGGAGAGAGGAACCCACAAAAACGCCCATTTCGCGCAGATTTTCCATGAGGGTGATTGCAAAAATTTTCTATGTGATATTGTGCTTCCACCATCGGATCTTGGCTATGGAATGCGAACGGTCGCGATTGACTCGTGGAGTTGTGTCAGAATGTACTGGGGCCAAAGTTTCCTATGTGTGGCGGGGATGGTTAAAACTTTATAAAAATGTATTTTAATCAAAATGTACAGCTATATAATGTGGTCAAGCAAGAATAATATAACATATTTTTCACCTTTTTAAAACATTTATGAAATGTTTCAACCATATATAAGCGAGCGTGGTTTAATATTATATAGTTTTTTGAACGCTTTTGACAACTGTTTTAAAACTATAGGGGGTGGGGATTATTTGTTTTAATGATAGATTTAGACCAATGGGATAGTAGGGCGGGGTTTTATATTTCACACATGGGATATTAAACATTGGTCTAAACTTTTAAAATAGTGGGTTTATAGGGTTATTTAAAATAAAAGGGTATTAATACTATAAAGGTAGGTGTATTTAGGGATTTAATAAAATAAAAAGTTAGTAGTTAATATGGAATGAAGGGACAGTGTAATGGACACAAAACAGATGTTAACTCTAAATAAAGTGCCAAAAAATAAAGCATTGCTTATCTTTGTTGTATTACTTCACTTTAACTTAGGAAAAATGTATTTTTAGGGTTATGAATGATTTTTTGAAAGGGAAGGAAGTTAGTTATTTAGGATTTAGATTTTAATAAGTAAAAATGGGTTTTTACTTAGGAAAAAGGGATCATGATTTATGAATAAAGGGAAAATGCTGATGCATATGAGTCTAGTGTGGGAGTTCAATATTTTTTAACTAACCATTCATCGAGCCTTGGGTCCGGTCCCAACAAAAGTGAGAGAAATTCTCTGAGCCTTTTTTATTGATAGTTTAGAATACTGAATATTTGGAGGGCAGGGAAAATTAGTAATTTTTTCCTGATGATGCTTTATTACATGATTGTTCACCTGATTTCTCCCTACCCATATTTATTTATAACATTTTTACTTCATTATCATTGGTGAATTTAGGCTTTCAACCCTAAAACATTTTTCTTTCAAAGCATAAAACTATCTAAGTCTACCTTATTTCATCTGAGGGCTTAGATTAAACTGTTGAGCTCCTCGGTATTCTCTACCTATCTACTAATTTTTCAATTTTAAACTATATGACATATATTTATTCTCCATCTAAAACTTGAAATTGAAAGCATGAAAAGTTAAGATTAAATTGTTTAACTGATCATGGATTATAGAATTTATTGACACTACACATAATCATTATTCTTGCAGTAAAAGTAAAAGTAGTGGCATTTAGATTTTCTCAATTCAGGTCTTATTTTATCTCCTTTTTATTTTTGGATCTATATTTTTCTAAGTCATTTGATCTTTATTTTATGACTTTTAACCTCTTTTTGGTTTTTTATTATTTTTCATTTTTCAAAAAATGGGAAAACAACTTGTAGAAAGTAAGGTATGTACATATTTACAAGACTATCAAAGTCAATTAAAAAATTATGAACCCTATTATTATAGGACCCTAACATGTCCTTCATTGCAACTACTTGCCCTTTCACTGTTGTGATCATCATTTGGACTATCACCCTTTGCACTTTCTTCACTTTTATTTTGTTCATCATCAAGACTATTTTCCTCTTTATCTTCTGCACTATCATCATTATTATTATCACTGAGGGGCTGACTGTTGTCATGACTGTCATGATAGTTGTCATGATTGTCATGACTATTTTCCTCTTTGCTGTCCTTTTCATTATTGAGGCTTGCTTCATTTTTTTCTCTACTGCCTTTAGTTTCTGCATTGTCCTCACTGTCATTATCTTTATCATTGTCATGCTTATTGCCCCTTTCTTAATTATCTGCCTTTGCCTCATCATTTTCCTCTTCATTCTCAGCTTCTATATCCTTTGTTTTATTGCTGACTTGATTTTCATTAATGCTCAATTCATTCCCACTGTCAACCTCCCCATCTTCTTCATCATCCTATTCCTCCTCAGTGATTTCATCACCTTCACTATCAACACTTTGTTCATTATCATCACCCTCCTCTGTTTCCATATCTTCTATCTCTTGTGGGATCAACTGATCATCGCCCTCATCTTCACTTTGGGATGACTCATTTTCACCGTTATCCTCACTATCATCCCTTTGGTCATCATTGCCACTTCCTTCTTTTTTTGATGCATCAAGAGAAAGGGAGGCAAGGAGGTTTTCTTGAGGTGAGGACACTTGTGTAGATTATAAGGGCAAGTTTTGTTGATGAGGAGGTTGTGGATTTGTGAAGACTTCGTGGGCTATGAATACCTGCCAAGGTATGCCTTCTGTTCCAACTGATGTAGAGCTACCATATTGATCAAGGAATGGTGAAACAAACTCTGCATTTGTTGGGCATAACTTCTCCTCCAGACAATAGAAGACATTTTGTCGATGCTCCTTTATAAGTAGTAAGGCAAGTGAAGCATCTTGACCCTTGTGAAATGCATGAGCAATCTAACATGGTCGGAGTAGAGATTGGAGGATCTCCCCTCACAGGTAAAGTACTTCATAATGACTTTCATCAAGGGTGACAATAATTGTTTTAGGTGTGAGAAAGGGAAAATAGCCTTACAACCTTCTCTGTACCTAGTCTTGATAAATGGCTCATAATAGTTTTTGTTTAATTTAGCTTTTTTAAACCACTTTTCACCAACAACGAGTATACCTGTAGCATTAGAGATGGCATCTGTTGATAGTTCAAAATCCACCCCTGCAAGGCTTGATTTTTTATTGTGCAGGCTAAGGATTAATAACCTTATAAGTTCTGGGTGGCTTTGCACTTTTTTGACTCTCTCACAAAATTGGAAACACCCTACATTTTGGAAACATGAGAGGATCATGTGAGATGAGGTGATATCCACTATGTTTTGGTGTTCAATTCTATTTATTTTCCCTCCTTTTTGGTTTGGCCTCATAGGCCCTTGGCCTCTTTCACTGCTTCTACAATCTTCCACTCCTAACATGGTGATTAGGGCTGTTTGTGGACAAACTTGGGCAAGAGGAGTAAAATGAAAATGATGGTGAGCAGCTCTTGAAAATGAGTGATATGGAGTTGAGGTATATGATTAAGTGTTTTTGAACTTGATTAGGTCTTTTTACATGGAATGATTTTAGATTACCCTATTTCACTCTCCTTCAAATGACAACTAATTTCTCATAGGTTAAAAACAAAGGCTTTCTTGTTAGGAAGACCTGGGGCTTGTAAATACTAGGTTTCAATCATTTATTTTAATCACAAAATCATGAAAATTTCTTGGAGGACAAGGAAGAAAGGCCACCTACCAGCTTTTAGCTTGTTTTTAAGTCTTTGGAGGTGATTTCGAGTTGCTTCCCTTAACTTGTGGAATTTTTTTTGCAATTTGGAGGACTTTTTGCATTAGCGCAACGCCGGGCCTGTCGTGTGCCTCTGTGCATAGCACCGGGCCTGTCGGGTGCTCAATACGCACAATTCATGTATCGTGCAGGCCTACCGGCCCTTAGGCGCAACACCGGGCCTATCGGGTGCTCTGTGTGTGTAGCACTGGGTAGAAAAATGGGTGTCGGGTCGGCTTGTGGGCACAGCGTCGTGCCCCTATGTGTTAGTCTACCTGGGCACAGCGCCAGGCTATACGCACAACGTCACCCGGTATATGTGCACTACAGTGCAAAAACACTCTGTGGAGAACCCTATTCACGCAGTGCTAGGGTCTGTGAGTGTAGTGCTAGGTTTTGAGCATAGCGCCAGTGAACTTACCCAGAAGTTTTCACTCAACCTTAGAAATTTTTCCTTAAGGGTTTTTTCTCTCCTCAAATGCACAATGAGCTAAAACGATAGCTAGGATACCTTTATACCCTTGGAGAAATAAATTAAAATCAAAAACCCATTTTTACTAAGTTTTTGTCACTTTATCATTTGACTGATATCCATTTTTGACATTTCTGAGTGTAAGTGATATGAAAACATATTTCGTTACCTTCTTACTAATTTTTATAGTGACACATCCAATTTGACAAAAATTATAAATTATGCCTGCTATGTCTCTTCTTGGCCACTTCTAATTTCTTGCAGGTGCCATGACACAATTGTTTTTGGTCTCCTTTGTCATTCTTTCGATTTTAACAACCTTCAGTCATATAACAACAAATTCATGATTAGCTTGATTTCTTATCTTGAAACTTAACCTTATGCTTTCCTTCCTTTGACCATTTTGAGGGTCATGACTGAAAATGGAGGCTTGATCCCGTTCACACTGGTACTATTTGCATTCTTTCCCTTTGATGTAGTGAAGCATTATTACCTTGGAAAACCCTAGAAGTCACCTTCAATAGCTTTTGAAAACCTTCTGTTGTCATGATGGAGGTCCATCATCTTCATTTCCCCTACATTGCCCATCTTCCCAAAACTTTAGGTTTTACGGTTGTTAGGGAAAAATAATTAGTGTTGTCTTCCAAGTTCTCTATAGCCCTTTTAAGTTCATTCATTTCTGTTTAGTTCACCTCACCATTTTCCCTTGTTCATTTATAATTTCCAAAAACCTTCAATTCATGTTTGGTTGTGTGGATGTGCCTCTGTCCTTGTGGTCTTTTGCATTGGATTATTGCTTGGAAACACTGTTTAGCTAATTAGTCCTAAAAAACTTTATTCTCTTTGAACATAGGCATGCTTCCTTTTCTTTGTTGTGGATATCCTTTAGTGAGGAGCTGGCCTCTTACCTTACCTCATTTTCTGCTAATAGCCACCTTGACATTCCTGCAGAAATGTCAAAATGGGCAGCTTTCCTTTGTAGAATTTGTGCTTTGACCAACAAGGCCTTTCTTGGAGAGTTTTTAGATCCTTTTTTTGAAAAATCATGTGCTAACATTCCTTTTAATTTGATTTCATCTTCTTGGCACAAGAAAAACTTTGTTTTTTAGAACATCAAAGGCAAACCTATAACCCATTAAACCCTATTGACCTAGTGGGAGGTTCTTTAGACTTGGTCTATGGCTGAAAGTTTGGCTTGGGGTCCTCAAGTATGAAAACATAGAGTTTTTGATATTTTTATGTATTGAAGATCCAAAATCCAATGTACTTGATTTATCTAAAGAGACTACAAAGATATTTTTGATACCATCAATGCTTGAGGCATTTGATGAATAGGGGGAAAAGTAGGCTAGTTGGTGATCTTAGGTGGCAAGTGGAGGGGTGAGTCAATGGAAAAACGAAGTGCTATGGTCATAGGTGGAAAAACATAGTGAAGGTGAGTGGCATGATCCCATTATGTGCCTTTTGGGAGTGATAGGAAGACCATGACATGTTAGAGTAGTGAAGTAGTGAAAAAATTATTCTAAGGATAATAAAGACAGTGAGATTTATAAAACTCACAATATTCATGAATTTTGTTTTTAGAAATCTAGGACAAGTATTTATTCATCTTGAAAATAGCAAAATTATTGTTGAATAATAGTGGATCCACTTGGGGAGGGCAACTGCTTTTCAGGAGGTGTCCATAACTTCAGATATCTGGGTTTATGAATGACCAGTGCCTTATCCACAGGGAATAACTTTCTTCTTTTATTTGCTAATGTTTCTTTTGAAGTTATGATCGCAAGAATCTAAAAAACATGATTACTTCAAACTCATCTCTACCTACCCAATCTACTTGGCCCAACTTTTTTCTTCCTTGGGTGCACTTGGACTGGCAAATCCTTGACATTATTTTCTTTTGAAAGCAAAAACAAACTATCTAATTGTACCCTTATTGCTTCCAAGAGTTTATATTATGCTAGTGAACTCTTTTATTCTCTACCTAGACTATCTGACTATCAAGATTAAGATGTTTTACAGACTTCATTCTCTAAGCTATTTTACATGAAATTGAAAACATGGTTTAAACTACAGTTTGGCAATCTGATTAACCATGGGTTGTGGCATTAGGACAAGCTGCACAAAAACATTATTTTTGTACAAACAAAAATAGAACACATGAGGGATATGATATATCATTTGTTAGGCCTCCCCATCTTTCTCTTTGGTTTAGCTTTGAGCGTGTGGAACTAGTATCTTTCATTCCTAATCTATCCTTTCTAACAAGTCAAGCTTGAAATATTTTGATAATAATTTTTTCACTAACTTATCAACAAAAAATTAAAACATGTTCAGCCATGATTAGGCTAGATGACTGAACAAGATCTTCTTTTTGAACAAGTAGTGGCATTTAGGCTTGCACACTTTCAGTATTACTATTTTTTGGGTATGGGGTTGTACCTCTTCTTTAAATCTTCCCTCATTTTTCATATTTTCTCTGTTTTTGTGTTTTAATTTTTCAAAACAATATAAAACTAAAAAGGTGCTCAAAGACTGAGCTTATTTGCGCCTTTCTATCCTAATCTAACCTGGAAATTTCTGCTATTCTAGGTGATGCAATAGTGCCAGTGCAACTAGTTGAGCAGTAACAAAAATAGGTAGACAATATGACTGCTTGTCAAAGGGAACCACATTATAACTTGATTATGTGTCTTCAAAATCAAGGCTACCATAGGAAGTGAAAACTTCTGATGTATTTGATTCTTGTAAAGAATCCATGCCTGGGAACTTGAGCCAATTAGGACCTGCATGTAATCTGCTACAGGATCAACAAAAACATGATATAAAATTTATTCTCCTAGGCCTTTCATGATTGGTTTGTTATCTGCATCCCAAACATTAGCTTTTAAAACCTCATCTTCAATTTGGTCCTTAAAAACACATTCATCTTTTGCCTGCAAGTCAAAAGGTAATACAATTTCTTCTTGCTTAGGGGAAGGGAGACCTTCCAAAAATTCTTTAGGGTCTTAGAAATTGTATGACTGATCTTGTGAATTTAAAATTTCAATGTTAGTTTCATATTTTTCAACCACTATCTCTAGAAAAAATTTCTTAACTTTAGGGTTATTTTTCCTTGACCTTAAAATGAGGAAGAAAAATTTTGGGAGATCATCATCAAGTTGAAGCTCTGATAACTAATTTTAAATTTCATTATATAGAAGGTCCACCACCAACCTTGACATTTTGTTAAATTAGTCCGAAAAAGGGTCACTGCATCTTTATAACTAGTCTAGAGTATTCTATTAGTGGAATCTCTAGTCTATTGAGAGTTGTGGAGTCGATAGGTGGAGGATTTCAACTTTGTTGTCCACCATCAGCAATATGAGGATTAATTTATTCATTTCCAGGGAAGTATGTGAGAACTAGTGGGGTTAGTAGGCCTAATGGAGGCTAGTGAAGTCGCCAAGTGGATTTCTTTTGTTGTTTTAAGGATATGTATGTATGGTCCACCGCTAATAACTGACAACAACTAATCTAGGTATGTTTTTTTTTTTTTTTTGGTTTTGTTGAGTTCCTTTATGTAGCCCTAAGGTTTCTATGAGTGTCCTACAACTGAGTCATCATTTTTCTAGGATAGTGAAACAACTAGATTCTACTCTTTAGCTAACAGTTTGAGTTCTTTATGATTTGATAAGGGTTTTTGAAGTTCTAAGGAGTTCTTAGATTGTCATTAATCTCAAAAAGCCTCTCACCTTGATTGCCAACTTTGTTAGGCTATGAGTTGGTGATAAATCAATGGATGTTGTGTACAAGGGTTTCTGAAGTCCTAAGGGGTAATTAGATTGTCACTAACTCAGAAGGTCCCACCGTGATCACCATTATGTTGGTGTACCGTGATTTGAGAAATTAGTAGACCAAATGCACAGGGTAACATCAGAACAGTCTTTGGCGTCCTAGGACCTAGCCTTCTTGGACTCAAAGAGGGATCTCTCTATTTTATGCAAAGGATGTGAACTAGTTAGCTTTAGATGGTTGATTTTAGGCTAAGTGTTAAGTGTAGGGATTGTTTTTTGTTTTGATTGGGTAAGATGATCAAGTATAATAGGTGGAGTGAGAGGTCTTCAAATCATTGGGCTATGGAGTCTATGAAAGTCATGGATATCTCAACAATGAAATAGGATGTATAACAGGGAAAATCTAGCATGGTCAAATGGATCTTTAAGGCATGTGTGAAGTGAAATGAACATAAATTTTGTGAGCATAGTAGGTGTGTAAGGGAAGTGAAGAATCCTTAAAAAAGTACTTTTTAAACAAGATGGTCTTGAATACTGATCAACATAAGGACATAATCAAAAGACATGGAAAAATAATAGATTTTTTTTTATACTTAAGCAAACAAGCATTCAAGACAAACAATTCAGTGAACCATAGAAAGAAAAAAACTTATATAACTTCTACTGATTTCAACTTCAAGGTTAGAAAACATACAAGATAACATATAGATTTAACCAAAGAAGAGGGAACTCCTAAGCATCTATGATAAAGCTACAAATAAATTTAAGGCAACTTCTCAAGCATGGACAAAGGGCATGATCAGAGCATGGCCTCCTTGGCTAAAACCTAACAAGTAGTACTTCAAAGAGAGATTCCAAAGCATAGTTTAAATAGCATTAAATAAGAAGGGATAACCATAATATATATTTGAAAACTACTATATTTAACCATTCATGGAATAAACAAGCATAGGTAGGTCTAAGAAGCAACTAAGAATTCATTAAACTAACCCAGCCGAGGAAAACATAAAGACAATAGAAAATAGGAAGGACTCAGGTGCCTCAAACAACATTTCTTAGCCTATACTTTTATGTTCTACTGCAACATAGAACGATGTAACAAAATGATACACAAGGAAACAAGAACTAAACATAGGCACATCACCATTAACCAGACTTAGGGATCTTGCAAGCTATCCTCCTTCATCATCAATCAAAGCAAGCCATTCACAAACTCCGCAACACCAATTTCTTCTTCAAACTCAAGAAAAACATGTATTTCTCTCAAAACTCATCAAATTCCAACCCTTTAAAATTAAGCCCTCATGCTCTATTTATTCATTAAAGGAGGGAAAAATCCCTAACTAGGGTTTGAAAATGTCAAAACAAGTCATAAATGTCATTTATGCCTAAGAGACCATGCAAGGCCCAAGGCATAAAATATCCCATGAAATAAATTCCAAAATAACTTCTTGCACCTAATTTTATATTTATATTCCTCAAAAACATTAAAATATCATTTTGCATTAAATGAGTGTTTTTTGTTGACTTTTGGCCAAAAACACACAATGGTTTGTATAAGCGCAACGCCATCCTGGGCAGAAAATAGATCCTATTGTAGCCAAGTTTTTGGGACCTTCCTAATGCCCAGTTTTGCTTTGTGATGGCCCATTGGAAAGCCTGCTGAGTCATCTTTCTAGATATACCTTTGGTTTTCTAATTGAGCACATGTAAATTTTTCAAAAAGTCAAAATTTCCAAAACTTTTATGAGCGCAGCGCCAGGCCTGAAAATGAGGTAGAAAGGTGAAAAATGACGTTTGTTTTGACCTTTTGAGGGGTCACAAATGCTCCAAATTCTTTGAAATTTGGTGATAATAGTGTACTAGGAATGCGAAATCCAAAAATGTAAATTTCTCCTTCTGAGGATGCCTGAGGGAAAAACATAGTGGCAGTGGCGCTGCGCTTATAGGCCTCCAAATTCTCCAAAAAACAAAAATTGTCAAAATTCCCTCAAAATTGGTGGATTTCTCCCTCATAGGGTTTGGGAGACCTGTAGAGAATATTGTGCCAAAATTCCAAGGTTAGCTTAGCCTTTTGCTTCTTTAGTGCTTGGATCTTGGTTTGGGCCTTTTGTAGTTTAGCCCTTACAACTTAGTTTCTCTAGGCATAATCCTTATTCATCCTTCTTTGGAGATCAAGATCCTTATTTTCCCTTTCCAACTTGGCCTCCAAGTGTATGCTAGTTCTTTCCAACCAAGGCTCTCGATCATGTGCTATCTCCATGGCCAAAATCTCACCAAGGGGGAGCTATTCTGCTAGGGCTGCTTCTTGTTCTCTTTGTTTTTCCAATGCATTTTTCAACCCCATGGTTCTAGGTCTCTTCCTAGACTGTCCTTCTTCACCCTTACTCTCCTCATAGGTGCCCATGAACTCTTCTAGTTTTACCTGTGCCTTTTGGGCTTCTTTCCGGGCCTTGATGGCTCTAGCCTCATAAATATAAATTTGTGCTCCTAACTGCCTCTTCTCCAAGTCAAGGGCATCATTTACACTCTTGGATCTATTTAGATTTTCTTGGAGGTCTTCAATGAGTGCATTTTTGTTTTGGATGAGTAAGTTTGAGATTCTTGCTTCATTCTCCTCATCACTGTCCACCTAAATAATTTCAAACTCCCTCTCCACCTCATGATATTCTTCTTCTTCCTTTACCTTTTGTTTACCTTTTTCCAGTGGCTGAGTTGAGGTGGATGACATGGCCCCTTGCCTTTTGGAGGCAGCAAACACAAGCCTTGGCCCTCTTTGATAGGTCAATGAAAGAGGTGTGATTGTGGTCTTGTTGGTGTTTTGATCATGGCTACGACCCTTGCTGCTGTCATAAAACTCTTCATTTTTTCCTTCTTTGCAACAACTTTCCCTTTCACTGTTGTGATCATCATTTGGACTATCACCCTCTGCACTTTCTTCACTTTTATTTTGTTCATCATCAAGACTATTTTCCTCTTTATCTTCTGCACTGTCATCATTCTTATTATCACTAAGGGGCTGACTGTTGTCATGACTGTCATGACTATTTTCCTCTTTGCTATCCTTTTCATTACTGAGGCTTGCTTCATTTTGGTCACTACTCTCTTTAGTTTATGCATTGTCCTCACTAATTATCTTTATCATTCTCATGCTTACTAACTATTTTTTCATTATCTTCCTCCGCCTCATCATTTTCCTCTTCATTCTTTGCCTCTGTTTCCTCTGTTTTATTGTTGACCTCCTTTTCATCAATTCTCAATTCATTCCCACTATCAACTTCACCATCTTCTTCATCATCCTCTTCCTCCTCACTGATTTCATCACCTTCATTGTTAGCACTATTTTCATCATCATCATCCTCCTCCGTTTCCACATCTTCTATCTCTTGTGGGCTCAACTGATCAGCACCCTCATCTTCACTTTGGGCTGACCCATTGTCACCATTACCCTCACCATAATCACTTTGGTCATCATTTCCACTTCCTTCTTCATCTGATGCATCTATAGAAAATAAGGAAAGGAGGTTTTCTTGAGGTGAGGACACTTGTGTAGATGATGAGGGCAAGTTTGGTTGATGAGGAGGCTGTGGATTTGTGAAGACTTCGTGGGATATGAATACCTCCCAAGGTATGCCCTTCTGTTCCAATTGATGTAGAACCACCATGTTGATCAAGGAATGGTGAAACAAACTCTGCATTTTTTGGGCATAAATTTTCCTCTGAACAACAAAAGACATTTTCTCAATACTCCTATATAAGTAGTAAGGCAAGTGAAGCATCTATACCCTTGTGAAATGCATGAGAAATATAACATGGTAGGAGTAGAGCTTGGAGTATCTCCCCTCACAGGTAAAGTACTTCATAATGACTTTCATCAAAGGTGTAAATCTCTATTTTAGGTGTGAGAAAGGGAAAATAGCCTTGCAGACTTCTCTGTACCTAGTCTTGACGAATGGCTCATAATAGTTTTTGTTTAATTTAGCTTTTTAAACCACTTTTCACCAACAACAGGTATACCTGTAGCATTATAGATGTCATCTGCTGATAGTTCAAAATCCACCCCTGCAAGGCTTGATTGTTTGATGTGCAGGATGAGGATGAATAACCTTGTAAGCTCTGGGTGGCTTTTCACTTGTTTGACTCCCTCACAAAATTGGAAACACCCTACATTTTGGAAACATGAGAGGATCATGGGAGATGAGGTGATATCCACTGTGCTCTTGGGTTCAAATCTATTCACTTTCCCTCATTTGTGGTTTGGCATTTTTTGTGTTAAAATACAACCCCCCCATTTTTGACTCATGTACTTCAAATAATGGGGACCCTTTCTACAAATTTTTTTGGCTAAACACCTTTTGGGATTTTTATCAAGTTAAATATCCTACATTTTTTGTCATTTTTCATCTTCCTCAGAATTTTGTTTTGATTGTTTCATTGAATATGTTTTTTTATAAGCTTTCCAACGATACTTGTTTCACTTCATTTGGTCAAACAATTTGTAAATGACACTTCTTTGAAGTTTTGATCATTTTTCTCACTTGGGTTAAAAAATGTATAAAGTGTAACATTATTTTAATTCTCGTAGTTAAAATAGTCATTCATTGTATATATTAACTTTTAGTTCATTTTTACCAGTTTTCCATTTTTTAATGGTCCTACAAAATGAACGAGCTAAATTGTCTAATGGGATAAAACACATTTTAGGATCTTGGTAATTTACTCCAACTTGTTATTTTAAAACAAATTGCCAAACCCGAAACCCCAAATTTGCAAAATGGCCTGAGTCTAATTTGTAGGATGGTTAATCCCTTATGGGCCCCACTTCACAATACATATATTTAAAAAATGCCGAGGTATAAAAAATTTCCATGCGATACATCGCACATCACATATCGCAATGTTTTTAAAATCAAACAAAAACAATCTTTAAAAAAAGCCGAAACTCTGATGCGATTTGATTTATATGATGGGTTAAGTTTTTTTAATATAAGGTTTTTTAATTCTCCTTATGAATCCCATGACCTCGCCCTCACCTCACTCACCCTCCACCTCACTCCCTCACCTCACTCACCCTCCATTAACACTCCTTATCCCTTATAACTCCCATTCACTTACCTCTCCTCGTCCCTTTTCTCTCTCTTGTAGAATTTATATAACTAATGCATTATATATCCAAGATTATCCTGATCACATGCTATTTTAACTTCACGCACAATACAGAATCTATTCCACCATTGATCATCACATGTGGAAATTAACACAATTGCAAAGCACACATGAAACCATAAAAAATCACACACATTAACACATTGTTTTAATGGGAAAGTCTGAAGCTAAAAACCCCAACTATAAGTATATAATATATGTCATAGAGATCATGTAACAATCCTCATACAAAGCTGATCATATCAAGCTCTCAGTACAATACAATCGTTACACACTAATCAGGTCCTGATCTAGCAAATCCATGCACCGATCTCTGCCACCTACTAGCCTGCCTCTATTGCGCAATCCCTGCTGAAGAATGGCTCTGAATGAACTTGAATATAGATAGCCTTGCTCACGTAATCCTCATTTTCATCTCTACTGAGTGTTGGATGCAATCAATGCATCACTATAGTCACAACTGATAGTCATCTTTCCCTTTCACCTATCTCTCCACTGGTCTCCACTGAAACTGTCCATGCACTGTAGTTAACTGATGTATTCTTCAGTTGATTAATGAGTTAATATTTAGTGAATTAATTATTAATTAATTCACACCACTCTCACTAGTGTATCAATCAGTTAGACTAGATACAACTAGCTCAACTGTGTCTAACTGAGTTAAACTGAACACAACTCCACCAACTACTTCTATAACTCCACCAAACTCTATCACATGAGTTCTAACTGAAGTCCTCCATGCAATAGCTCCACTAAACCCTCAGGAATAGCGTAATTACTTCTGTCAGCTCCTGTGCCACATCTGTGCACTTAACTGAAGTGCTCCAAGAGAATAATATAATATTTAAAGTCCAAAAATTATTAAGAGCTAATAATATTTGACATATCTATTTTTATACTGGCAATATAAAAATAGATTCCACCCAATATGTCTAAAAATAGAAGTCCATCTATTTTTCCAACTTGACCAACCATCCACAAATAGCATCTTGCAACTCATAGAATATGATCGACATGTCTAAAAATAGACTTTGCGCCAAAAATAGCCTTCAGGCCCACTTAATGAAGGCGACTCTTTTCACTAAGCTCATCATCTTGTTGAATCTCAACATCTCTTACGTGAATGTTTGGTTTTTAATTAAAATATATAATAAATATTTTATTTTATTTTTATAATTTTTATATTTTAATTATAATATTTTATTATAATTTTAATATAAATAAATTATAATATTTATATAATATATTTATATTTTAAATAAATTTTAAATTATTTATTTGTATTAATTAATTTCTGTTTATAGTAAATTGAGATTAATAACATAATTGTAATTAATTAGCATTAATAAATTAATAATCATAATCTAATTTAAGATTAAAATTTAATTTAAAAATTCTGATTTTTAGCCCAAGGAATAGAAAATTCCAGATTTCTGGTAATTTTAAGATACCAACTTTAGAAGCCCATAAATAGAGTTTCACTTGGCCAAATGAGGCCCAAGATGGCTCATTAGATAGATAAAATCATGGAGAAAATTTATGAAGTTGTTCCATTTCTATATTTGATCATTTATTAGGCCTAAAATTCAGCAGAAGATCATGCTCCGAATTTTTAACAAAATAAATTTTCTGAGTTTTATTTTCTGCATTTTAATTTGCCCACAACTTCTTCTAAATGTAGATCCATTCGTCAATGATATCCTTGAACAATTGTATAAGCACATAAAATCAAAAGAAATATTATATTTATTTTTTCAATTATTTATTTAATTAAGTTTTGATTGGAATTATTTTAATTTCGAGATTTTGCATTTTGATTTTATTGTTATATTTTAATTTTGTTTTGATTTGTTTTTGCAAGAAAACAATTGAAAAGATGAGAAGAAAAATATCTCAATCAATGAGAAGGCTCTAGCAATTGAATAATATTATTTGAACCAATGAAAATTGATTGAGCAAAACCACTCTTCAAACAAATTTACCTATGAAGAATTCCTTTGTAAATATTATAAATAGAAGGTTGCAAAATGTAATACAGTCTTCTCTCCTCTGCAATTCTTGAATTCTAAAAGAACTTTTGTAACATGAATTTAGAGTTATAGGGTGAGAGGTAAGGAATATCAGATTTGAAGATTATTGAGGTTTTTCTTTTACATCCTGAGTTATGTATAACGAACAAAGTCTTGCACTACTGTAGCTCTGATTTTGAAAGCAGAAGTTTAGGAATTGTAAAATACTATTAGAGACCGGAGCTAGAGAAATGGACTTAATAAATTGGTATTTATAATATTATTATTTTAAATGTTGGTTTCATTTTATGATAACATGAATGTTTCAATTTATTCGCATACTTGTGCACTTCTATCGGTATGAGTAGTTTGCCCCAATTTATGTTATTATTTGTCTGTACTCTTATGGTTTGAATTTTGATTTCTGAGTAACTATTTACTCAGAAATATGTCTTATAAAATTGATTTATTGAATAGTGATATGTTGTAAACTATTTCCGCATGTTATTGTTTAATTATTCAAGTTACTGATTAAATGATCAATATCATTTTGAGAACTACTTCCTAAGTGTTGTTGATTGATTATTTCAGTTAAGAGGTCTCTAGATAGAATGTGTTTGGTATTCACAATTTCAGTTAATTGAACTACTTCGTTAGCTTGATATTCATTTAAAACAAACATATTTAAATCTCAATTATTTAAAACATCTTTCTTTCAATTCGGATTGATCTATATCTGCCTAAATTGAGATAGGATTACAATAGTTTCTTTTGCTTGTGTCTTAAAATAATATTACATTTAGATTAAATTCTACATCCTAAAAAGTCCTCTTCCTAAAGAGGGAAAAATTTAGTTGTGGCCTGGATAAGCCCAAATTAGCTTGAGGATCACTTTCTTGCCCGATCAACAAGAGAAATGATCTAATGTCTCTTTCCCATTGGTAGACAAAAGTCATATTTTAAGCCAATGGAGATTGAGGGAAGGTAAGTAGACATAGTTAAACCAGTCGGAGCCACCATTCCAAATGGAAAAAGAACTGCTCTAAGGTCCAGACCAGGTGGTCATCCCCCATGTTGTTGCAACAAATTTCGAGGCCTCAACATTTTGGTGCTAAAAGGAGGGTTGAGACTTGTTTTCCTTTGGATTCTTTATATTATAATATTGTATTTTTATTATAATGACTCCTTTAAAACTTCCAATTTGGAGTTGTATTTCTAGACGAGCATTTTCCAATACTCTACCAAAAATAGTAACACACTTGTCTCAGGTAAAGTTTAATGGTAAGAGGAATACTTTCACATTTAATCATACTTTACAATTCATTCAAAAATTTTCAAATTCTACTTTTCATGAAATTGATGAAGGTATTTTATGCAGGATTTTTACTCTTACATTCTTGGCAAAAGCCAGAAATTGGTGTAAATCACTTCCAGTTGCCTCAGTCCACACTTGGGAACAATTTATTACAATTTTCCTTTGTAAATTTGATGGATATATCTACGAACAGGTATGTGATGATTTTGAAGATATACTAAGATTTGAAGGTGAATCTTTAATTGATTTTACCATTAAGTTTCGTTTAAATTATTTAAAATTTAAAATTGAAGATAAACCTTCGAAAGAAGAATTATTAGATTGGTTTGAACATATTTTTTCTCTTCCTTCCATTAATAACCCATGTGAAATTATTTCAAACTTTGATCAACTTCCTTCTAATTTAATTGATATAAGTAAGAATTCCAAAATGGAGGTACAAATAAATGATGATGAAATGGCCTTTATTTTGTATAATCAATTCCTTCAATTTTACAGTATCGAGAAAGATCAATGTGCACCTTCACATGTCCATGAATCTAAATCACATAGTTTGAAAATTTTCAATTATAAATTGCAAGAAAATATTAGCTGCAGTATTGAAGAAGATACCGTTCTAAGATCTAAAAATAAGTATGAATTAGAATCAGAAAATCATATCATAATTCATCAAGTACCAACATCAATTAAAGTTTCCATTAGAACACAATCTGCTGTAAAAATTTATGAATTCTTTCATGATGAGCAAATTCCAAATTCAGATTAACAAAGCAATATTCTTCAAGAAAGCACAATTACCCAAGAAAATGATCTTAAATCTGAAAATTGCAATGAATAAAATACACTAGAGTGCTCAAATAGAGACATTTTCAAATGCATTGTTTCAGATTCATATTTTTCTCTTTGTCCTGATAATTTTTCTAATAGTAATTTAACCTCTCTTCACATTAAAAATATTTCAGAAAATAGAGAGTCTGATCTAAATGAATTTCCGATTAGTTTTTATCAGGACAGAGAATTAATTAATGATCATTCTTCTGGCGCTAATGAACATGAGCTTAATATTCCTTTTTGTTTTGATACATTGAATAAGATTGAAGGGGATTCTAATGAATGTCTTGAGGTCATTTATGATAGCTACTTTGACATTGAGGATATTGATTTGTCTTCTTTACAATTGAATCCTCATGACCAAAGTCTAATCACATGTAAAAATGAAGAACAATCTAATTTAGAAATTGTTCCAAATAGTTCTCATTTTCAAATAAATAATCATACTTATTATTTCAACATTCAAGAAACCATTCCAATCTATGATTTATATGATGATCAAGGTCGCATTCCTATTCAGAGTCATATCCTTCTCTCTAATTCACAACTGGGTATCAAAAATAATTCTAATTGCATTATTCCACCCAATTCTTGTGAAGAAGAAATTACTTTAAGTCACTCCCAATTGTGTTGTAACAATAATTGTAACACTAGTGTAAACTATGATTCAATTTTGTTATTATTTCGACATTTAATTTTAACTTCAGATTTATTTTTTGTTTTTAGTCCTAGATTTTTAGATACTTTGTGCTGGCATATTGAGCAGCTCAATATTGAACACTCAATTGATGCATTACCTTAAGGGAAAAATCAAGATTCAAATTATAATTGTGAACATCAAGAGTTATTAAACTTTTAATTTCAATTGATGTTCATTCCTTATCAATTACTTCTTACTTTTCAAGAGCAGTGCCAACAAGAGAATATATTTTCAAAATATGACCAACAATGTAATTCAATTAATAATCTTCCATTGGATCTAGCACACTTCCATACATTTTTCATTGACTCATTTGAAAAATGTTTGGAAAGTTTTCCTTCACGAAATATTGTTAATAATTTATCACTTAATCATAACACTAACAAAATCACACAGGCCATTGTTTATGAAAGATCATTTTTATAACCTGGCCTGCCATCTTCTCTTTTAAACCTCTCCAATTCAATAATGAAAATCCATCCAGATTTCTATGAACCAATTGAAATTCAGTTGGAAAGGACATTTCAAAAGAAGGTAATGGTGAATAAGATACTAACAATAAAGATACATTATGCTTTTAGATTTATTTTTTGTAGTTTAATTACATTTACATTTTTACTAATGTTTGACATGTACATACATGAAGGAATTAAAATGCTTACATGGTTACATTGGAAGTATGACTATACCTAGTCATGTTTTCTTCATTAAGTTAGAAATAGAAATAGATTAATTTTTGTTTCCATTCGCATTTATTTCATTATTTCAGATTTTCAATAAAATAAGTAATGAATCCAATTTCTTTTGGGCATCCCATTTCAATTATCTAAAAGCAACCTAGAGAATTTTAGAAATTCTTGAATTATCAAATCATACTTATTTGGCAAGCCTTTAATTTTCTTGTTTTTTTCAAAAAAATTCATAACATTGATCATACATGAAGAAATTTCAAGATTTTTCTATGACTTGACAAATTTTTCAAAAATAATTCCAAGAACTTATTTTTACTGCTCTTGTCTTCTGATGTGATTTTGGAAAGGATGCAATTTCAGAAAATTCATTACTTAGTGTTTTAGATTAAAATAAGTAGGTGATATTGAACTTATGCAAATTTTGAGAAAATTTGGGAGAAATTGAAGGTCCATGAGGTAAACTTAGAATCAAATATCTTCTAGGTATGTGTTTACATGTTCATCATCATCTATTATTTATTTTTATTTCAAAGTTTGTTTCTTATTTTTATTTTGTTTATGTGAAGATCTTCATTAACTTGATTATGTAGATCTGAGATAAGCAAACAGCCAACCCTTGTTTCCAAAATCTGCAACATGTTCAGGGAATTATTTATTATTTAATTTTAATTTGAAGGATATCTAATTTTTTCTTATATTGAAATCCTGAGGAGTCTTAATAAATTTTCAGAATAATCATATCAGATCATTTTATTTCACAACTCTCTTTATAAGAAAGTTCTGATAAAATTAATTTCCAATAAAAATTTTTGACATTTAATTAAATTGTTAAAGGGTTACTTAATATAAATCAAAGTTAAATAACTCACTTTATTTTTTAATTAAATACAATAAGAAATCATCGGCTCGCTATATACCTCATTATATATTGAAAATCGCATATCGGAGTCTCTGAAATGAACATACACTAAATATATTCGATCTCTTGATATTCTCATTCCCTCCAATCTCCCATGATCTCTCTGTCTGATATCACATTATCTATATCACAACATTTGATCAGAGGCAACTCTTAACAATTCTCAATAGGAAACCTTCGATGCATATCTTCTGATATTCATTCTCGCTCATTTTCTGATAAAATTAATTCATCAAAATTGTGATGTTCATATATCCCGGATCCGATATGACATTTAAATCTTCTTTATATACAGCTATCACGTCTGTTTATAAATCACAAATTTGGTAGGGGAATATATTTAAAAGTTCAGATGTCTCAGATCCGAAATGAAATTAAAATTTATATAATAAAAATATCAGGTCTGTTCTTCATCGCACATCGATGCATCAACAAAATTAAATTTCGCATATCGGAAATTTTAGTGGTTATTTTTAAGACGTCGCTCAGTAAATTATATTACTTATGATGCGATAAAAGATAAGGTAAGGATATTCTGATGCGATACTACACATATCACATATCGCACGAGATAAGTAATATGTTAAACGATAAAAGTTGCAACGAGCGATGTGGAGTTCGCTGCGAATTGCGAAATCGCAAAATCACAAAATTAAAAAAAGAGTTAAGTTTTGAAATCTGTAGGAAAGTAAATTATAAAATATGCGAAGTGAAAATGTAGGTGATTGGTCATTGTTCGTGTGGACCGCAAAACCAAATTTTCTTGCATATATTGTGATATTTGCAGTCACATTGCATCAGTCATTTACCACATTTTCATTATGGTAAGAATAATGTCGGCGTTTCAGTTCATTCACAAGCTTTAATCTTCCGATATGAATATTCTCCGATATCACATTCATACCTTTGCAGGTTCCCATCGCACATGCTCATCTCGCAAGATTGCCATCACAATAATTATATTGCATTGCTAAACTCAAACGAAACTTTGTCTTCAAGATATTTTGATGCGATAAACTTTAATATTTGACTTTCCACCATTTTATTTTAAATCATTATAGAAAGATTTCAATCACATATCGTAAAAAGTGGAAGTCGCAGATTTTAAGTTATGCATGGAAAAGAATCTTGCGATGCGAAAAATTTAGAAGGGTAATGTGCCAATGGTTAATCTATATTTTTAATTTTCTTTTATTCTGAATTTATCTCCATAATCATCTTACAAAGATTCAAATCCCCTTTATATAATCGTTACGTTATATGGGATTTTGAATCAATTTCAATACTTTGGGGCTTATATAAATTCAGAATGGAAGAAGCAAAAGAACATTCATCGTTTCAATTCATAACGAAACATATCTTCACCCTCATTTCAGATGGATTCAATTTATTTCTGAATCCTTGAACATGAAACATTGATTTCCTTTAGTTTACTGCTTTTTTTACTTTAGATGTAATAAAATAATGATTTTGGGTCAATAAAAATTCTTCATGCTTTTAATTCTAATTAAAGAAATAATTTAACTTGCATTAGAAAAAATAATCTTTCTCAGGTAAGATTAAATGCAGTTCTTTAATGGTAAGTTTCATGTGCCCACTTTCATTTATTCACATATCTTTATTTTTTTGTAGTCTTTGTTGATCTTAAACTCTGTTTCTACGGGTATTCATGAATCATTCGCACCTGTACCAGATCAGTTGATTTTCTTTTACTCTTTGAGATTTTTGAGAGAAGCAGTAATTATCCTCATTGAATCAGCTTCACTGGGGAGTTTTTGAACCTCTAGTCTGTTTCTTTAAAGCATTACTTTTATTAGAAAATAGTTAAGATGCTTTTATGGAGGTTTTGTCTTGAAGAAAAATTTGCAATAGATAGAAACTTCTCATTCAACATATTATCTATCATAACTGCTATTCACCTTCTACATTTTGAGAGCCTCATTTTTATATAACTCTACAAGATTAAAAAAATAAAATTAAATTAAAATTCTCAACCTAGGAATGAACGTACATATGCTTATTTTCTTTTATAATACTTTGTTGAGAAATTCATATAAGCGATCTTGTTAGAGTTTAACTTTTAAATTTTGTTTTCCTTTCAATTTTTCTTTCCTCTTTTTTTTTTTATATTTGCTGATTTCTTTTCTTACTTTAGTTTATGAATTATTTTCCTTTTGTTTTCAGTTTTGATTTGATTTTTGTGACTTTGTCATGATTTATGTGAAAGGAATTTTTCTTACCTTACAGTTGTTGACATACATGGGAAATATTTTACTCTATCCATTTAAGTGAATTTCATTTATTATTAAAGGCATATCTTTATGGAACCATAAAGCCATCTTGATTTAAATATTTTTCATGGAGGAACACACATCCTTTCTAAGTGATTGAGTTTACTTTTTCAAGGAAATAATTGATTTGAGTTTAATTTAATGAATCCCTCCCACCCCTCCACATAAAAATCCTCTGATTGATTTGAGTTTAATTTAATGAATCCCTCCAACCCCTACACATAAAAAACCTCTGATTGATAGTTGCAGGGAAAGAATTTGGAGTAAACATTATGAAAGCACTATGTCCATTAAACATAAAATCTCTATTACCATCCCACCTCTTTCACTCAAATACATCATAAATAAAAAACTTGCAAATGCACTTATCAAAAGAGTGATAAAAAAAAAGAAGCATGGGAAATACTAGTAAACCCGTCGAGGCTATGGACGCTCGCTGGCAGCGGGACTAGGCTTATATGGCATAAAAGACAACTTCACTGGGGTACTATTTAGGCTCACTGGAAGCGAAGCGATGTCAGAGACAATCAAAAAATGGATATATGTTTTATCAAAAACTCCTATCTCTACTTTCTTTTATTCTTTCACATGAGGAAAGTTTAAAAAACAAATTTCTCCAAATTTGGGTTCATCACTTTTACTCGAGTCTGTTTTAAGTACTTACCTTTACAAAATCATATTGTTTAATCTATTTATGTGGGACCTACGAAAATGTTTTACTGTTAGACGATTTCGTGATTTCTATTAGTTTCAAATTTTGGGTAAATTTAAGTTTATTATCTTTAAACAGAGATATCTGGTTCTTCTCTCGCATGTCGCCATTGTTGTGGTAAAATACAAACCTCCCATTTTTTACTTATTTACTTCAAATAATGGGTACTATTTCTACAATTTTTTTTGGCTAAACACCTTTTAGGATTTTGATTAAGTTAAATATCCTACTTTTTTTTTTCATTTTTCATTTTACTCGGAATTTTGTTTTGATTGTTTCATTGAATCTGGTTTTTAATAAGCTTTCCAATGATACTTGTTTCACTTCATTTGGTCAAACGGTTTGTAAATGACACTTCTTTGAAGTTTTGATCATTTTTCTCGCTTGGGTTAAAAAATGTATAAAGTGTAACAATTTTAATTCTCATACTTAAAATAGTCATTCATTGTAAATATTAACTTTTAGTTCATTTTTATTAATTTTTCATTTTTTAACGGTCCTACAAAATGACCGAGCTAAATTGTCCAATGGGCTAAAACACATTTTAGGATCTTGGTAATTTACTCCAACTTGTTATTTTAAAACAAATTGCCAAACCCAAAACCCCAAATTTGCAAAATGGCTTGAGTCTAATTTGTAGGATGGTTAATCCCTTATGGGCCCCACTTCACAATACATATATTTAGAAAACGCCGAATTATAAAAACTTCCCATGCGATACATAACACATCCCATATCTCAATTTTTTTTTAAATCAAACAAAAACAATATTTAAAAAATGCCAAAACTCCGATGCGATTTGGTTTATGCGATGGGTTAAGTTTTTTTAATACAAGGTTTTTTTATTCTCCTTATGAATCTCGTGACCTCACCCTCACCTCACTCACCCTCCACCTCACTCCCTCACGTCGTCACTCCCTCACCTCACTCACCCTCCATTAACACTCCTTATCCCTTATAACTCCCATTCACTTACCTCTCCTCCTCCTTTCTCTCTCTCTCAAGTGAATGTTTGGTTTTTAATTAAAATATATAATAAATATTATATTTTTATTATAATTTTTATATTTTAATTATAATATTTTATTATAATTTTAATATAAATAAATTATAATATTAATATAATGAATTTATAGTTTAAATAAATTTTAAATCATTTATTTTTATTAATTAATTTCTGTTTATAGTAAATTGAGATTAATAACATAATTGTAATTAATTAGCATTAATAAATTAATAATCATAATCTAATTTAAGATTAGAATTTAATTTAAAAATTTTGATTTTTAGCCCAAGGAACAGAAAATTCCATATTTTTGGCAATTTTAATACACCAACTTTAGAAGCTCATAAATAGAGTTTTACTTGGCCAAATGAGGCCCAAGACGACTCATTAGATAGATAAAATCATGGAGAACATTTATGAAGTTGTTTAATTTCTAGATTTTATTATTTATTGGGTCTAAAAATTCAGCAGAAGATCATGCTACGAATTTTTAACAAAATAAATTTTCTAAGTTTTATTTTCTGCATTTTAATTTTCCCACAACTTCTTCTAAATGCAGATCCATTCGTCAATGATATCCTTGGACAATTATGTCAGCACATAAAATCAAAATAAAGCTTATATTTCCTTTTTCAATTATTTATTTAATTAAGTTTTGATTGGAATTATTTTAATTTCTAGATTTTTCATTTTGATTTTATTTTTACGTTTTAATTTTGTTTTGATTTTTTTTTGCAGGAAAACAGTTGAAGAGATGAGAAGAAAAAGATCTCAATCAATGAGAAGGCTCCAACAATTGAATAATATTATTTGAACCAATGAAAATTGATTGAGCAAAACCACTCTTCAAACAAACTTACCTATGAAGAATTCCTTTGTAAATATTATAAATAGAAGATTGTAAAATGTAATACAGACTTCTCTCCTCTGCAATTCTGGAATTCTAAAATCACTTCTGTAATATGAATTTAGATTTGTAGGGTGAGAGGAGAAAAATCTCAGATCTGGAGATTATTGAGGTTTTTATTTTACATTCTGAGTTATGTATAATGAACGGAGTCTTTCACTACTATAGCTCTGATTTTGAAAGCAGAAGTTTAGGCATTGTAAAATACTGTTAGAGATCGGAGCTGGAGAAATGGACTTAATAAATTGGTATTTATAATATTAGTATTTTAAATGTTGGTTTCATTTTATGATAACGGGAATTTGTCAATTTATTCACATACTTGTGCACTTCTATCGGTATAAGTAGTTTGCCTCACTTTATGTTATTATTTGTCTCTACTCTTATGGTTTGAATTCTAATTTTTGAGTAAATATTTACTCAGAAATTTGTCTTATAAAACTGATTTATTTAATAGTGATATGTTGTGAATTATTTCTACATGTTATTGTTTAATTATTCAAGTTACTGAATAAATGATCAATATCATTTTTAGAATTACTTCTTGAGTGTTGCTAATTGATTATTTCAGTTAAGAGGTCTCTAGATAGAATGTGTTTGGTATTCACAATTTCAGTTAATTGAACTACTTCGTTAGCTTGATATTCATTTAAAACAAACATATTTAAATATAAATTATTTAAAACATCTTGCTCTCAATTTGGATAGATCTATATCTGCCTAATTGAGATAAGATTATAATAGTTTCTTTTGCTTGCATGTTAGAATAATATTGCATTTAGATTAAATTTTACATCCTAAAAATTCTTCTTCCCAAGGAGGAAAAATTTTAGTTGTGGCCTGCTTAAGCCCAAATTAGCTTAAGGATCACTTTCTTGCACGATCAACAAGAGAAATGATCTAATGTCTGTTTCCCATTGGTAGACAAAAGTCATATTTTAAGCTAATGGAGATTGAGAGAAGGTAACTAGACCTACTTAAACTAGTCAGAGCACCATTCCAAACGAAAAAAGAACTACTTTAAGGTCTGTACCGGGTGGTCATCCCCCATGTTGTTGCAGCGAATTTCGAGGCCTCAACAACCTCAGAGGCCCTTGGACTCTTTCACTACTGATACTGTATTTTGCTCCTGACATGGTGATTAGGGCTGTTTGTGGACAAATTTGGGCAAGAGGAGTAAAATGAAAATTATGGTGGGCAGCTCTTGCAAATGAGTGATATGGATGTGAGTTATATGATTAAGTGTTTTTGAGCTTCATGAGGGCTTTTACATGAAATGATTTTAGATTACCCTAGTTCACTCCTTCAAATGACAACTAATTGCCCATATGTCAAAAATAGAGGTTTGCTTGTCAGGAAGACCTAGGGCTTGCAAATACTAGGTTTTAATCATTTCTTTTAATCACCAAATCATGAAAATTGCATGGAGGACAAGGAGGAAAGGCCACCTACTAGCTTTTAGCTTGTTTACAGGTCTTTGGAGGCAATTTGGAGGTGCTTCCCTTAACTTGTGGCATTTTTTTTGAAATTTGGAGGACTTTCTACATTATCGCAGCGCTGGGCCTGTCGTGTGCCTCTGTGCATAGCACCGAGCCTATTGGGTGCTCTATGCGCACAACGTTGGGCGGAAAAGTGGGTGTCGGGTTGGCCTGTGGTTGCAGCGTCATGCCCTTGTGTGTCTCGGTCTTCTTGGGCGTAGTGCCAGGCTATGCACGCAGCGTCGCTCGGTATATGCACAACGCAGTGCAAAAACGCAATGTGGAGAATCCTATTCACATAGCGCCAGGGTTTATGAGCGCAACACCAGGTTCTGAGCATAGCGCCAGTGAACTTACCTAAAAGTTTTCACTCAAACTCTGAAATTTTCTCCTTGATGGTTTTTTCTCTCCTGAAATGCACGATGAGCTAAAACGATAGGTAGGATGCCTTTAGACCCTTGGAGAAATAAATTCAAATAAGAAACCCATTTTTTCTAAGTTATTGTCACTTTATCATTTGACTGATATCCCTTTTTGACATTTCTGAGTGTAAGTGATCTGAAAACATATTTCCTTACCTTCTTACTGATTTTGAAAGTGACACATTCACTTTGAAAAAGATTATAAATCATTCCTACTATGTCTCTTCTTGGCCACTTATGATTTGTTGCAGGTGCCATGACACACTTGTTTTTGGTCTCCTTTGTCATTCTTTGGAGTTTGACAACCTTTAGTCATATAACAACAAACTCATGATTAGCTTGACTTCTTATCTTAAAACTTAACCTTATGCTTTCCTTCCTTTGACCAATTTGAGGGTTATGACTGAAAATGAAGGCTTGATCTCCTTCACACTGGTACTCTTTTCATTCTTTCCCTTTGATGTAGTGAAGCATTATTACCTTGGAAAACCCTAGAAGTCACCTTCAATAGCTTTTGAAAATCTTCTACTGTCATGATGGAGGCCCATCATCTTCATTTCACCTACTTTTCCTATCACCCAAAACTTTAGGTTTTAGGGCTGTTAGAGAAAAATAATTAATGGTGTCTTCTAAGTTCTCTATAGCCCTTTCAATTTCATTCATTTATGTTCAGTTCACCTCACCCTTTTCCCTTCTTCATTTATAATTTCAAAAAACCTTCAATTCATGCTTGGTTGTGTGGATGTTCCTCTATCCTTGTGGTATTTTGCATTGGCTTCTTGCTTGGCAGCACTGTTTAGCCAATCAGTCCTAAAAACCTTGAATCTATTTTAACATAGGCATGATTCCTTTTATTTGTTGTGGATTTCCTTTAGTGAGGATTTGGGCTCTTACCTTACCTCATTTTCTATTGATAGCCACCTTGACATTCCTGTAGAAATGTCAAAATGGGCAGCTGTCCTTTTTAGAATTTGTGATTTGACCAAGGAGGCCTTTCTTAGAGATTTTTCTGATCCATTTTGTGAACAATCATGTGCTAACCTTCCTTTTAATTTGATTTCATCCTCTTGGCACAAGAAAAAAAATGTTTTTTAGAACATCAAAGATAAACCTATAACCTATGAAGCCCTAGTGACCTAGTGGGAGGCTCTTTAGACTTGGTCTATGACTGAAAGTTTGGCTTAGGGTCCTCAAGTATGAAAAAATAGAGTTTTTGATATTTTGATGTATTATAGATCCAAAATCCAATGTACTTTATTTATCTAAAGAGCCTACAGATATAATTTTGAGACCATCAATGCTTGAGGCATTTGATGAATAGGGGGAAAAGTAGGCTAGTTGGTGATCATAGGTGGCAAGTGGAGGGGTGAGTCAAAGGCAAAACAGAGTGATATGGTCATAGGTGGAAAAACATAATTAAGGTGAGTGACATGAGCCCATGATGGGTCTTCTGGGAGTGATAGGCTGAACATGACATAATAGAGTAGTGAAGTAGTGAAAAATTTATCCTAAGGATAATGAAGGCAATGAGATTTCTAAAATTCACAATATTCATGATTTTTTTTTTTTTTTAGAAATATAGGACGAGCATTTAGTCATCTAAACAATAGAAAAATTACTAATGACTAATCGTTGTTATGTTACTTACTGGCAATGAAAGCTTTGAAGACTTGTTTTGTAAAGATGTAGCATGAAATGATGGAGTGGCAGGCTGACAAAAGCTTTTTGGCACTTTTCGGGTGAATGCGTAGTGACCCAGCTAAATGGGTAGAGACTCTCGAGAACGTGCAACACTGTTTAAAATTGCACTGATTTTCCCAAACATATAGTGACCCTGCTAAATATGTAGCTTTTCTGCTGAATGCGCAGTGACCTTGTTTTTGTACAAATTCACTTTGAAACGTGCAGTGCCAGTGCAACACATTTTTTCAAAGCACATTTGAAGGCCTTCTTGGCATCCAAATTGGGCCCAGGTTAACTAATTTGAAAGAGTATCCTATCTACTTTCCAAATATACCTTTTTTTATGATTGGAGTTTATTTTCCTTGTAAAAAATTGATTTTCCCAAGACTATTCAAAAAGTGTTGAATGAGGGTGCAGAAATGCAGAGTGCTCTTGCAGGAAAATTTTGGAGGCCTTCCTCAACTCCCAATTGATCTCATGATAGCTCATTTTAAATCTATATTTGTCTATTTATCAATTGAATTATCGAGCAAGTGATTTGAACACTATAAATATGATAAAATGTGATTTTACCAAGGTCGCTCTAGAAGTACAACAACTCTCATGTGGCACCTGTCTTTTTGACATTTCTCTAAAACCATGACTCCTGTGTAAAATATGAAGGAGGTTTTTCTTCCTTGACCTATGATGGACAAAAAAATATCTCACTTTTTTCAAATTCATCTTTGTTTGGTTAGAAACACATTTTGAAGAAAAACCAACCCTATGAGTGGCAAATGACTCGACCCTTGGTATGAATTCTCAAAAAATGACAGAGACATGATTTTTATGAGCTAAAATGACCTCATACTTAATGATATGACCTACCTTATGCCTCCTCTGCTAAAATGTCTCATTTCCATAGAAAACCTTAGCTCAATGGGGGAGGAAATTAGGGTTTATTGCTTATGAACAATGATGACTTGGGAACCCTTGGGAAAAATGGTTAAAAAATGAAGCAAGGTCAATGATAATGATGGAGATGAGGTGAAAGAAAATTAAAATAATTTGGGATGGGTGGGATGAAAATACTAGTGCTAACATCGGGTCCAGCTGGGATGGTAGCTCCTTGGAGGTGCCAAGAACTACAAATCTCTGTATTTGTAGATCAATGCCGTATCCATTGCGCAATGGAGTCCAATCTGTAAACTGAAATGAAAATTGAAACTTAAAATAGAATGCAAACTTCAACCCACACTAACAGATCATCAAAGCCTTAAGGCATTCACCTCGGGCTTCAAACCTTGATGAATTCTGTCAACACTTGCTGAAAATAAAATAAAATCAAACTAAAATTATACCAACCTACTTTAATTTGCTGCACAATTGCTGAATAGGTGAAATGATCCTTCCATTGTAACCAATCCAGGAGATGGCTACTTACTGAAGTTATTCTCTTACTTTCCTCGAGTAGGTAGAATGATGTACATGTAGGCAACTCATAATAGAAATTGAAACCAAGGATTATGCTAACAAACAAGGCAACATTCATTTTCTCCAATGATTTCAAAATACTACCGAAGCGATCTTGAAAATCTTGAAGCATTACCTTGTCTTGAGATACAACAACAAAAATACAAGTACTCCCTTCATTCTGATCTGAAATAACACTTGGTTGTTGATCAATAGGAAGGCATAGGGAAGTATAACCTTTTGATATCTGAGTGTTGGCTATAAATTCCTCAAGAATGAGAAATTATGACTCAATCTCTGGCATTTTGTCTCTCTCTGGTTCATACTCCTCAAATTCATAGTCTAATTCATCCTTAAACAAGAAACATTCTTCAAAATTATCAAACATGAAAACCCTATCATCTTCATGAAAGACAATAGTATCTTCTACCTCATCTCCTTGCAGGGAATCATCATCATAAATTGGTTTACTCTTAAAAATTTCTTGTATAGTTTCATCAAACTTCTCATTGAAATTATCTTCATATTTATCATACTTAGGCAAATCAGGTTCAGGAGAAACTTCATCAAATATGAACATTGAAAAAGGAGATTGTCTTTCTTCATGATGATCTATTAATCTTGTTTCATGATTGTCCTCATTTAAACTTAGATTTTCATTTTAAAAAATGGAAGAAGTTTTACAAACACTCTCTTGACTATGTGAACATGGAAAGCCTGCTTTAGCTTGGACTGTAATATGAATTTTCAGGAGTTGATCTATCTCATATTCAGACATAGGAGAAATTACTTTTTGTTTTCTTTTTATAAAAAAATAATTGTCTTCTTTCTCTCTTAAAGATTCACAAGGATGTTGAATATCTTCTTTAACCTTTGGATGATCAACTTGTTGTACTGCTGCAAGAATTGTCTCCTGTGGGAAGTCTTTATGAACATCAAGATAATATACATCATATTTTTCTTCCATGAGAGAAAACACTTTCTCTTTTTGGTGATGAAAAGGATTGCCATGCAAAGCCTGCAAGATATCTTCACCCATGAACTCATTATCATCATAATAATCCTCTAGGTTTAAAATGAAAACCTCAAATTGATCACAACAATTATTAACCAAAGACAAAGAAGGGTAGGACTCCTTGTATTCTTCATAAAATATTGAATGGAAAACTCTAAGAGAACAAATACTGACCGATGTCAAACCTTCATACCAAGATCGTGATTTTCCTTCAAGAGAAGCCATGAACATATTTAAAATACAATATTCAGGAAATTCAACCTTCAAATTGCATGTATACATGTGAATTTTAACTAGATGTAAGTCAACATCATTCCTGTCATCATATTTAAACATAGGCAAATTCCTTTGCTAATATAACTTAGGCATTTTATTTGGCAAACCTGGAATGTGATCCTGACTCATGGGAGCATACCTTCTTGCAACAATTTCCATCTTGAAAATTATTGAAGCTACTGATCTTCATTCTGTGGAGTCACCATGAAGTGTTGATTTCTAGATCTTTCAGTCAATTGAATTTCCAGGTGAATGGTTTAGCCTTCATATGTGTCCAACTGTTGTTCATTATCAACAATTATATCTAAATATTTTTCGCTCTTTCCCAGGGATGCTATGTATTTAGTTCCCTAAAAAATATGACAGTATGTTATCACTCCACCAGATTCCCTAGGCTAAGGAAGGAATACCAACAGAGTTAACCACAAACCAAGCTTTTGACTTGATAGATAGCCCTATAAAGCCAGAGAGGGCTATCTCCAAAAGGTTCATAGCTAGGAGGGCTATAGAAATTAGGGTTTTTAGGCTAGATAATGAGTACAAGGGGTTATTTTGATTTTTGGTTTGGTTGGGTAAATCAATAGATAATGAAAATAGATCAAGGAAAGGATAGGTTAGGGTAAGAGAAAAAAAGGGTTTCAGGGATGAATGGGGAAAGGTAGGTACAATCTCAATCACTTGAAGAAAATGATATGGGATGTTTTAGAAAATGTAAGAAGGTTGAGGGAATCATAAAAGATGAATTTCTTTCATACAGAAGACATGAAACAAATTATGACCAGTTATCCAAAACATAGCATGACTAGCATGAATTCTGAATCTCACAATTATAAAATATCATATAATAGAAATGGAAAGGAAATGAACAATACATTCACACATATGTAACTAAAGAGGAAACAATGAAGGAAATTTAATACCACAGGTATCCCACAAATATAGATGCAACTCCTCTTGTATTAATGGCTAAAATTGAATACAAAGTCTTCTTGATCCATAAAAAAAATTAAACTGATTCCAACTTTTGACTCCTATGAAGATCTGAGCTAAATAGACCTCAAAACCACCTCCACTCATCCATAGGGGTAGAATTCATGAGATGCAGGAGATATTACAAAAAAATCTGAACCAATAGCTAGAGTGTAGGATGAGAAAAGTGACTCATTCCTATCTCTAATGAATTGATTCATTGCACCTCAAATGGTTGACTTACCTAATGTATTTAACCTAGATAAAAGTAAAAAAATGATATTTACATTCATCTTGAACATTTACATAAGTAAATTCCTCATTTCCTAAAGTAAAATTCAAACTGGAGTAAAACTTCAAAAATTTCTGAAGATTGTGTAAAATACATTTTTCTTTTGAAACACGCAGCATCGAGGCATAAAAATTGACCTCTGTTCAAGGCTGATTTTGAGTGCCTTTTCGGTGTCCAAATAAGCTCCATGATAGCTCATTGGAAAGCCCTTGAGTCTAGTTTCCAAAACTACCTCCATTTTTCAAAATGGTGCTCATTGTCCCTATCAACAACTTGTTCGCCCAAGACTGGTAAACGCACAGCGACCAGTCAGATTTAGAGGCAGAAACATGAAATTTCGATGGTTTTTTGAGATTTTGATGGGCCAGTTATCTTCCAAAAAATCTGAAAAATTCTAGGGTTGATGTCCTCATCAATAAAAACCTGATGGTAGTGGCCATTTTTCATTTGGAGGTCCCAAAAAAGAGCGTAGCGTCCATGTCACTATGCGTTTAGGAAACTTTCTGTGTGCAAAAATATTCAAAAACACATAATTTTCATAGAATGCAAATTTTTGCCAAAAATTGTCAAAATTGTGAGGGTACTTGATCATTTAATGTTTTAATCATGAATTGACACCTCTGCAATTATGTCTAACTTCTCCTTCTTCTCTCTCTTGGCCAAATCTTGAATTTTTGCATGGGCTCGTTTGAGCTTAGCCCTTGCAATTTTGTTCCTCATGGAATAATGTTTTTCCATATTTACATGAATTTCATTTTCCTTTTGAGGCTTGTACAAGAGCTTCTCCAAGTGTTGGTTGACCCTTTGAAGCCATGCTTCTTTGTTTTCATTGATCTCTAGGGCAAGCTTTTCAGTTAAGGTAAGATGGTCTACTAGCTCAGCTTCCCTTTGTCTCTCTAGGGCTAGAGCTATTTTCAGCCCTCTATTCCTTGGTATCTATCTTGGAGGTTGATCCTCCTCCTCATCAAGTTCACCAAACCTTTCCAATGTTTCCTCAAGCAAGGATTTAGGCTTTTATGCCTCTCTTTGTGCTTTGATACACTTCATCTCATTGATGAATTTATTGGTCTTCAGCTACTGATTTTCTTGCTCAAGGAAGTCAAACACATACATGGCCCTCTCAATATTGTTTTGGAGCTCATTAATCTTAGCCTATTTACCTTTAATTATTTCATTGGTGATTTTTCCTTCATCCTCCTCACCTAGGTCAATCAACCAAAATTCTTTCTCTGTCTCATGATTGTCCTCCTAATCATGAATGACTGGCTCTATCACATGTTCATTAACTTTATTTACTTGTTGTGTTGATGAATTAGGCATGGCACATTTCACTCCAAGTGAAGCAAACACATGCTTATAGTCTCTCCGATAAGTTTTTGGCAATCACTCAACCTCAGCCAAATTAGCCCATTTTGCCTCAATGTCTTCATCATTGCTGGATGACTTAGAATCATGATGTGATGATGATGTAGGGTTATAAAAAGTTGAAGAAGAAGGCTCAATATGAGGTAAATGGGGTGAATGGAACTAATCTGGTAATGACGTATGAATAATAGGCTGAGATGGAGGAATAGATGAGGGAGGATGAGATGATGAAGGTGCATTATGGCCATGCTGCCTAGGTGGGGAAGTGAAAATCTCATTGGATATGAAGGTAATGGGAATATGGAAGGGAGACTAGGTAAGTGAAACTCTAGGACTTAGGGTTATATGGGATGATAATGTTTTGGGGAATGGGGATAGGGAATTGGGTGAGTGTTTTAGGATTGTGAGGGAGAGTGTATGAAGGTTTTAGGAACTACCTTTAGGATGTGAATTAGGTTTTATTAAACACTAGGGTTTATTTTTTTAGAAGTAGGTTCAAACTGAAATGAAGAAAATATGATACATCAAAGATATGGTATTTATGTTACTTACTAGCAATGAAATCTTTGAAGACTTGTTTTGCAAAGATGTAGCATGAAATGATGGAGTGGCAGGCTGACAAAGGCTTTTTGGCACTTTTTGGGTGAGTGCGTAGTGACCGAGATAAATGCATATCGAACCTCTAGAACGCGAAACACCATTTAAAGTTGCACTGAGAATTTTCCTAAATGCATAGTGACCCTGCTAAACGCACAACGTCTCTACTGAACGTGCAACGACCTTGTTTTTGTATAACTTCACTTTGAAACGTGCAATGCCAATGCAACACATTTTTCCAGAACACATTCAGAGGCCTTCCTGGTGTCTAAATTAAGATCAGGATTTCTCATTGGAAACTGTATTTTTTACTTTCCCAATATATATTTTGTTTTATGATTGGAGTTGATTTGCTTTTTCAAAAGTTGATTTTCCCAAGACTGGTAAAAGAGTGCTGAATGAAGGTGAAAAAATGTAGAGTGATGTTGCAGGAAACATTTGGAGGCTTCCTAAACTCCAAATTGAGCTCATGATAGCTCATCAGATATATATATTTGTCTATTTAGTATTTTAATTATCAAGAAAGTGATTTGGAAACTCCAGATATGCGAAAACATGACTTTCCCAAGGTCACTCCAGAAGTGCAGCAACTCTGTTATGGAACCTGTGTTTTTTTAATTTCTCTAAAACCATGACACTTGTGAAAAAATTGAAAGAAAATTTTCTTCCTTGACCTATGATGGAAAAAAACCTCTCTCACTTTTGTCAAATCCATCTTTTTTTGTTCAGAAACAAAGTTTCAAGAAAACCAACCATATGAGTGGAAAATGACTCAACTCTTGGAATGAATTCTAAAAAAATGATGAATACATGATGTTTATGAGCTGAAATGACCTCATACTTAATGATATGACCTACCGTATGCCTCCTCTTCTCAAATGTGTCATTTACATAGCAAACCCTAGCTCAGTGGGAGAGGAAATTAGGGTTTAGTGCTTGAGAAAAATGATGACTTGGGCACCTTTGGGAAAAATGGTTAAAAAATGAAGCGAGGTCAATGATAATGATGAAGATGAGGTGAAATAAGATTAAAATAAGGTGGGATGGGTGGGATGCATATACCGGTGCTAAGTGGAGTACCAACAATAGGGAAGGGAATACTCCCCTTCTGACCAAATAAATGAGAGATATTCTGAGACCCAATACCACTAACATAAGGATATACCAAGCCTTGGATCCCTTGAAAAGGATTAATGTTTTGAGAATGGCCAGAGAAAGGCATTGACCCTACATTCAATGATGGATTAGAAGGAGGAACATCTCCACTTCCAAATGAAAAACCTTGTAAAGATGCTAAACCACTGGCCATCGAAGTCATAGATACAAAAGTGCCAGAAGGTAAGGTTGATGACACTGAGGGAATCCCACAAGACGAAATTCAAAAAGGATAAATACCAGTGAAAGGAGAAGAATGTTGGGTGCCCCCACTCAAACCCGAGATGGAGGTAGAGCCAACAACCAATGTCCTAGGTGTAATAGTAGAGATAGGAATAATACCTCCTCCTATAGCTGAAGGAGGAGTATGCACACTAGCCGTATCAACAACCATACTTGTGCCACTAACAATGGATATTAAGAAGAAATAAGGAGAGTGAAAAGGGCTAGTTGACCAATCAGTTGGAGTACCCACACATGATACAATGTAAGGAATATGAGAAGGAAGAGGTTCCATAGGAGTCATAGGGGACTCAGCAACATCTTCAATTTGTACTTTGTCTTTTGATTGGAAGAGTACTCTAGTGAGCACTAGCAAATTTTCGCCCAGATTATGGACTAGATTAGGTTCACTCTATGAAATAAGAGCCCTCAGAGAAGGATTTCTCTTTGTTGCATTAGATGATACTAGTTCAAAAGAGCCAACATAGTTACTCCTACTCCTTCAAGGTGAAGGCTTAGAAATCATAGATGAAAGTCCATGAAGCCTTCTAGACTGACGAACTGGTCGATCAGCCACCTTTATATATAAATAAAAATTAAAGACTCAAAAACCTATGGCAAGCTAAGAGCACAAAACAATCTCTAAAAAATTCCTAAATATACAACCAAGCAAATAAATTCCAAGTATTTTCGCTCCGGGTTATTAGGATCAGACACAAAAATACAAGAAAGGGAAGATAAGGACCTCTCGAAGGTAGTTTGGGACGATAAGGGCCAAATTTGGAACAAACTATGTATGTACACAACCATATATAAGGAAAAGCGCGTATAAATGGAAAACTAAGGAAACAATAAAAATAAAGCCTAGATCTAAAATATTACGCTGATTGAGAAAATTACTTAAGACTTAAGAAGGTTGGAAAAAAACCAAGAAACAACAAACTAAACCCAGAGCAAAGAACAATAACCCTGCCAAGAATACTTGATGGTATTCCCCAGTGGAGTCGCCAATTTTTTTAGCGAGAAAATTTCCTTAAGGCAAGGGTTGAAAGCCTCAACAAAGAAGAATAATATAATAAACAAAGAAAAATTAAAAAAGCATGCAAAACATATAAATTATCAAACTTGGATTTGGAGACATATCCGAAGGTCCTGCGTTTAAAGATGTTCCCGCAGGGTCCAAGCTCTTTGCTTCCTTTGAGATAAAAAAACCTGAAAATAAATCACAAATTAATATACATAATAGATAATTCCATGTGAAGACATAATATTATGTTAGATCATCATATATAAACTTTTAAACTATCGCTCATGAGATAATAACATATCAGGAACAATACGCGAGCTTCTTTATTGATTAACATTAATAAGTACAGGAAAGGTACAAACTAATCCAGGCCAAAGTCACTGATGAAGCCTTCCTCTGGATCTGTCTAGCTCAAGCCATGAATAAAATCTATCTAATAAATGCAAGAAGATGCTAGATAAGAATGCTAAGCATCTCTTCAAAGGAAACCATGGTTTCCTAGACACTAAGAGTGCATGAATCATAGGAAAAGCAGACTTGATCTGGGAGAAATAGAGTATAATGTCGATATCCTTCTTATCTTGTTGTAATTAGGCCTACCTAATGGGTTTATATATACCACATCAAATTGGTTATTTTAGTTAGGCCACGAGCTACTATAGGTGGGCTCTTGATAAAACCCGTAAACCCCACCCGAAAAATAGCATTTTATTTTATTTTTTCATATTTTAAAATGTATACACGGGTATAATATTATGGGACACCCGTATGTATGTGTTTATGAATGGGAAGAGTCACATATGGATTTTGAAATACTAATTTTTAGTATAAAGTCAAGTTTTCATGGGAAAAGGGACTGCCCAGGCCATAAAAGAGCATAAGGTCTACAAGAGTGTTGAATGATTCTAGAACATTCATGATGCCCAGGTCTAACACATTTATGTGGTATGTTATAATGTTACCCCGCAATTTAATAATGTTTAATTTCTTGAAGTTCATTTCATGTATGTTTTTTAAATAGTTTGATCTTCATTGTACATAAAATATTTAATATAAAATTTATTTCATCTCTTCAGGTCTTCAAAGAAAGGGTAACTTTTCTTGTCTAGTTTGTGGTCCTAAGATGAAATCTTGTCGTTCAAGAAGCTTAGGAAAGGAGGTGTTTGCTGAGTACTGATACTTCCTTTATAAGAGCCATGTTAGGTGTGGAGCCTGATTATATTTCTTATTTTGTATCACAGCGTTGGACCCCTGTACCTTAATGGGGCAGCAATGTCACCCGTAATTAAAGACTGCCTGGGGGGTCCAGGAGGGGCGGCTACCAAAGTGGGCACATTATACAGTGATAGCCAAAGTTCCATTCATATTGCAAAGAACTCAACATTTCATTCCAGGAATAAACACATACAGCTCAAGTACCATTTCATACGATCAGTATTGGAAGATGAACAGTTGAAGCTAGAAAAGATACACACTAGCTAGAATCTTGTAGATATGCTAAGAAAAGTTGTAACCAGGGAGAAAATGAGAATATACTCAGTTTCAATTGGTCTTCAAGGATGACGATGAATATGAGAAATAGCCAGGTCCAAAGAGGAGTCATTTTCCAACAAATGAAGCAGCGGTGCAGTTGCTACAACCAGTCTCCAAGTGGGAGATTGTTGGCTGTGGAGCCTGATTATCTTGTTTATTTTGTATCATAGCATTGGACCCCTATACCTTAATGTGGCAGAAACACCGCCCATAATTAAATGCTGCCTGTGGGATCGAGGGTGGGTGGCTGCGACTTTATGGAGGCCCCCCACCCCCTGGCGGGGGGTTTCGGGGGTAGCGCCCCCGAAGCTAAAAACAGATGTAAAATTGCCTTATAAGAGTATAGTAATTTCTAGTCAATCGGGGTTGTTCATTAGGCAGATGATCTGATGGTAGAAGTTATGTTTAGTTTAGGGTTTTTTCCCCTAGAAGGAAATCCCTCACTTTTATGAGGGTATTGTATTGTGGCTGTGTATTGTATGTGTATTCTCGGAGGAAGAAACAAAGAGGGAGACTATGAGAGAGAACAGAGGATATTACTGTGGATCTGCTGTAGGTTGTGTCTCTTCATTTTGCTGAATAATAGAAAGGAAGGACTGATTGTTTGGGGTGGACATAGCCCAAACTGGGTGAACCACGTATATCTATGTCTCTTTGGTTTTATGTGTTTTGTGTGCTTGTGTTTTCCGCATATTTTATGTGTTTCATTGCTCTGTAATATTTAATTTTCTAACAAACCATAGGTACTAAAGTACCAAAAAAAATATTCAATGGGAAAGAAGAGACTTGATTAAGACCATGGAGAATGACACCTCATGCATGGAAGTTTCAATATAATAGAGTCTCTCAAGGTATGGACCAAATTGTCTATATATGTATCAATATACATGATATGTTTGGATTATTTTATATAATTTTTATGGCATTTTCTGCATTGTACTAATTGACATGTTATATTGTTGTTCTAATATCTTTAACTATGATTCACGTTGTAGGTCATCTATGGGGGGCTTAAATGCAGGAGAAATACTATAACACGTGGGTTCATATTGGGGGATACATAATGAGGAAAAATGACATAATATATTGGGGGATATATAGGGGGTAGAGGGTTTTTATATTGGCAGGTATAAAAAATGGAGGTCAAAGTTAATGAAAAAATATAAAGGGGTATAAAATATGTTCATGAAAACTGGATACCTGCAATATATAGTTAAAGTAAGGGCTTTTTAAATTGGGAAGGTGTATTGGTTTTATATTGGTAGGGGGTTAAATAATGTGATTTTTAGTGCCATCCAATATTTACTCAAATTAAGGGTATTGTTTAATATGCTATGATCACACATGATATGTTAGAGGTTCATTGAGTGAAGCCCTCGTGATGTTGTCAAGTCATTAATAACAATGCACTTTCGTGAGGAATGAAAAATTATCCCAAGAAATTCAATAAAATCCCCTACTATGAGCACCTAGAAATTTTTCATTTGTTTGATACAATGCACATCGAGAAGAATGTAACATAGAGATTATGGGGAATATTATATGGAAGGAGAGATAAAGAAAACATTTTCAATATTTTTAATGGCATTAAGGAGGCCAACCATGCATTGCAAAGTTCGACTTGTTCAAATAACGATGGAGACAACAAAAATATAAGCACCCTTCCATGGTTTTTGACAGATCAACAAAGAAATGACGTTAAAGAGGTTATTGAAAAATCAAATTTCCAACTTGATTTTCTTCAAACATAAAGAATCCCCTAGCAAATAGATGTGAATCAGGTGGGGTGAAAACTCATGATTGAAATATGTTCATCAAGATAATAGTGTATATACTTATACATTGGTGAAAAATATTGTTAGTTATTGTTTTTTTTATTAGTTTGGTAAAAAAATGATCAAACATTAATTTTTTTTATAGTATGTTCTACCTCTATCTTTCCCAGAAAAATTTGATAACTATGTCAAACAAGTTATATATGATCTTGGACAATACATGAGGTAAGCCAAGATTTATGTGCAAAGTGTAATTTGTTCAATAAGTTCATGTGTCACATATTTTTTACTGCTTGTGTTTTACTTGTCATCATGTACTATATACTTTTTTGGTTGAAAATTGTGATATATTGCTTCATTTATAGGTGTTTTTCATCTAAATAAATAAATAAAGAAGATATAAATTATTGGAGGAAACAAATTCCTCATCTAATGTGTGAAATACAAAATTATCTACCTCCTAAATTTTTCAATGCATAAGAACACTACCTCATACACCAAGTCAAGGATATTGAAAAGTGTAGACCTGTACACACAAGATCAATGTGGATTTTTGAGAGGCACTTGAAGTCATTGAAGGCTTTGGTCAGTCAAAGAGAATTTCCTGGGGGTTCTATGGTAGAGGGATACATGGTATATCAAACCATGGTTTATATATTTGTCAATATAGTCGTGAAATAGGAAAATATATTAATGATTTGGATCACATTTGGGATGTCAAATCCATGAACAAATTTGAAGGGGAGCACTTATTTTGGAAAGTTAGAATGAGAAAAGTGAGATGTAAGTAGATAGTGGAGATTTATAGCACATTTGATTTTTTTTATATGTATATCATACTTATTTAATTTTTACTCTTCCTACATAATCCATTGTTATGAAGGTATAACATGGTAAATATATATATATATATATATATATATATATATATATATATATATATATATATATATATATATATATATATCTGTGTGTGTGTGTGTGAATTGTTTTATTTTAATACATACAGTCGAGAGTGGGATGCAATACATTTATACATTGTGAACAATCTTGATTGAATGAAGGTATGAATTGAACGATTCAAACAAGCTAATAATGGTAGGTTATCATGGTATGGTGTGCTTACATTGGTCAAAGAAGCTCAACATAGTGGAGATACCAATCTTACACATAGTGAAATTGATTTATCATATGGTTTAATAGATTATCAAGCAAGCATATTCACCCATACTAAATTTTTTTACAATTATATTGATGCATATGGTGTTATTTTTATTAATTTGAAAATTTTGAAAGTGTAAATATGCTTATCAATTAAAAATGCATTTTTTATGTGTTTGATGTATTGCAGTTGAAATACCACAACAAAATGTGGTGTGATGGCCGCAAATTTCACATCAAAAGGTTGGATGAAAAGATGAAAACTTTTGATAGTGGGATAACCAAAATATTTCAAGTTATTAATGTTTCTTCTAGAGGTGACAAACATCTATAAGTCCCTGACAGTCGATACTATGGGCATTTTCATGATATACTTGAGTGTGACTTTGAATCCTTAAAAATAGTTGTGTTCGATGTCAAATGGTTTAGGCTACAAATCCATAAACATGACCTTGATAGAAATTTTATTGATCATGCTAATAGATTTTCCATGGTTTGTAATGTTCCCAATTTTTAGCCTCAAGCTAAAATGGAACATTATAGTTGCACATTTTATTTAATTTTAATAAAATGGGCAAGGAGACACCTTAGCCCCTTTTAGATGAAGAAATAACACTCCTTGTGTGAAAGGAGGACAAACAAAGCAGTTGAAATAAACACCAAGGGTGTGAATGGAACCCATCTCACTTGATTAGTCACCTTTGACTAAAGTCAACAACGCTACCCAAGGAGGAAGAGGCTTCCTAGAGAAGCTGCGTAGTTTTGGAGGGAAGACATTCATGCAAGAGTGGAAACCCTAATTGTTGGGACCATGGTGGAGAAGATTTCTCTCACTTTATATGGAGGAGATGGCAGCCCATTTTCATTATGTTATGTTTTGGAGTTTCAGACTTGGGTCTGCAAAGCTTGCATCCCTGGGCTATTTAGCAGGGTGATGGTGCCCTCGGGCACTAGGGTGTTCCCCGTCGGGAATCCATACCTCTTCCCCAAGGAAGGATGAGGATTGAGCTACATTTCCTCAATCCGAAATTGGCCAGAGCTACATTCCTCTTCTATAGTGTTATTTCTGTAGCAGAGAGGATGTTGTGTTGTTGGGAGCAGCAAGAGAGGAACTCATGGAGTCTCTCTTGTCTTGTTTTCTACAGTGGAGGAGTGATCCACTCATTGGAGGAGCTGCAAGGAGGATTCCCAGGCTATATTTCAGATTAGTGGCATAAGGCCACACTTCCACCATCTCCCACTGCATAGTCCATGGAGGAAACTGCGTTATTTTATGGAGGCAGTGAGAGAGGGTTTCATAGAGCTCATTAGGAGTTTCCTTTGAGGCAAAGGGATCAGCCCTTTGTATTGAAGGAATTATCAGAGGAGGGCATTTACATTTCAGATCTTCCATAGCCTCATTCTCATTTTGTATCAGTTGCAATGACAACTCAGTTGTCACATTTTGTGTTTCTCTGGAATTTCTAGCAATCTTCAAAGATTGGCTATAAATCATGTATTTCAGCCCATTTCTCTATTATTGGGCTATTTCTTGTATTCCTTCAGCCATATATTCATTTTATACATATTCTGCAACTTATGCCTTCATATACACTGCGCAATTGTAGCTACTCCAGCATTTTGTGGAGTTGCAGCTACTCTTGTATTTCATGGCTTATTCATTAGAGGTTGGATCTTAAAGCTTGAGTGGCTTGTCCCTCAGCTATTTATTGTATTTATTTACTGATATACATAATATCATGATGGTTGTAGCATTTTCCCTCTTATGGTGTATTTCAGATTTGCAGATTTTCTGGTTATGTTCTTGTATTGATGTAGCTCTCTCATTGAGCATTGTTTTAGAGACCGAGATTGGGGAGATCTGAATAACCCATCTAGAGTTATTTATTTGAGCTCATATTTTGCATAGGAGTCGTAGGATGAATTTTATAAGGCATCCCAGTATTGGTTTGTCTTATTTTTGCAACAGATTCCTTATACGATGTCCTCAAGGACCCTGTAGCAGAAATTCCCGAGGTGGAATACTGCATATCCATAGAAAGAGTATGTGAAGGGCCAGCTAGCCTCAGGATCTCTCCCTTCTTAGAAAGGAGACATATCCTGTAAATTCCCCAATAGTCAATCTCTGAAATGGACTTTTGATAGCTCATTGAAGAAGGAATTGAAATATCTTAAGATATTCCCGATGGAGTAGAATTTCCTAAAAAAGGAATATTACAGTGGTATCAGAGCATGATCTTGGCTTAGCCTATGCCCAAGATCTATTTCCATCATCAAGAGGAGATTCTCTCCAAGGATAGGAGATTGACAGAGGAAACAAGGAAAGAGGAATGAAGGAAGAGGAGGTTTCCCTTCTTCTTTTCCAGACCAATGAGGAGATCATTGAAAATCTTGATGAAAGGGAAAAGTGGAAGATTTTCTAAGAGGGTTTGTGATGAGACAAATCCTAGCTATTTTACATGAAGGGTGTGGGCATTTAGCCAGATATGCATATCCACAACACAGTCCTTGTTCACTTGCATTGCAAGGGAGTAGAGGAAGAAAATGAGGCCATGGGAGGAGCAGCGTTGCAACTCAAGGTATGGCTCATGATTGTTGGTTTGAAGGTTCCATTTTTAATTGTCATGCAAATGAAAAAACATGTGATGCATTCAATAAGGGTTTGATGGAAAAAATTGGTGAAACTCATTGTGTCATAAACACAAACACTTTGCATACATTGGAAAGAACCAAAAATGTTGTCATTTTGGGAGGAGGTCCATCACCACATGGAGGTGAAAGGGGAGCCATGGCTTCCAATAGAGGAGCCCTTGTGTCTTTGCAAGGAGTTCCAAATATTTTTGCATGTGGGTACCAAGACACAATTACGGAGCCATATGGAATTTGTTGGGGATTGTGAGAAGGAGAAAGAAGAGAAAAAGGATCAGCATGAAGGGATGAAGAGCATTCTCCCTTATCTATTTCAGAAATTTTCTACACAAAGGAAAGAGACTGCACTGCACAGAGGAGAGAGGGAAAAATTAGTCCACTCATACATGCAGTCTATTTCAGATCTTGATGTCTCACTTTTTGGAGGCTTTCTGCTTGGGAGGCCACTTGATCTAGAGATGATGAGAGGCATCATGCTAATTGGTTCACCACTCTTGGATTACGGAGGGTTGGAGAAATTTGAGGAGTCCATTACAGTGCAGAGAGTTGGGGAAAATCTCAAGGATGAGGGATACACTCTCTCATTTTCAGTCTCACCCATTCTCATCAACTTTACTGTGCAGATAGAGTTGTTGTATGGATGGAGGATAGCATATTCATGATGCAGGATGGATTCTCCATGGATTTGATGAGAGAGAGATTAATTCCTTTGGGGAAGAACTCTTTCATGCTTTGGAGTAGATGGAAGCCACTCATGCTTACATTGCCCAGGATCGGGAGATTCTTTGGAGATGATAGTCTCTCATGGAAGGCTTATTTTTAGAGGCAATCATTTTGTTTTGAGCATGAGTAGCTGCATGATGGCATGGCAGCAACTTGGAGGATGACTTTGGCATGAGGGGATGTCAAGGTAGTAGGAAACAACGTGATGGAGCACCATATTGCAGAATACCAACATTGTCTATATGGTGGATCGATCCATGTTGGAGGACTTAGCTTCTGGTTGAGTGGTACCAGGATCTTGGTGCATTCATGATTCTTGATGATGAGGAGTATGATGACAGATACATATTTAATGATATGGTCATCTATTGTTATGGCAGGATCTTCTTGACTAGAGTTTCTAGTCTCAAGGAGAAATTTTTGCATGCAGCACATGAGGACTTCCTAGCTATGCACTTGGATGCATACTTTGCCTTGCTAGAGGAGTTCACTTTGGAGGGAATTCATTATGATCAACATCAACATATGGATAGATGCATAGCCCAGTTGATTTTGGAGAGGTTGGCACGACCACTCCCTCACTCATTGGAGGAGAGGGAGAGCATTTAGTTGAGCCATTTCAACTCAAGAGCTCTAGTGGATGATGGAGGAGGTATAATCTCATATTTTGTATTGTACTTCTTTTCATTGATTGAGGAGCATGATGTATCAAGGATGCTTGTTCCTTCTTTCATTTTTTCATGAGGATGTACTTTCAGCTACTTGTAGCCTTGATTCTGGCTATTTTTGTGAAGGTTGTGGGGGAAGCCACATGTTTCTCGGCGTGCACCATTGGCACCAATTTGTATCTTTATGTTCCATCTTATGAGGAGATTTTGTGGTAGTAAACAAGGGGCTAGTACACCACTTTTTATTTGTGATTTTGAGGCAGGCCAAGAGGCACTGCGTAGGTTCCATGAGTGGGATTTGGAACCACTCTCCAGTTGTCATTTGGAAACTTGCTTCTATTGTATATTGCTCCTTGCATTTCTGATGTTGGAACACTCATGAGGAGAATTATTTGGAGAGTATTGTATGTATAGTCCATTGGGAGCATGATTCTCCCCATTTTACATTTTTTATCTTGCAGGAGATACCATGGGAAAACCATGATTGCCACATTGCTACTTGTACCTTCTTGTGGGAGGGACCACTTGGAGAATTTTCTGAGGCATTTCATGGCTGATTTTTCTTGATGGGGTAGCTTGGGTCATTCTTGGAGGCCATACTTTCCCAGCCCAAAGACAAAGGAAGCCCCATATGAGCAGCATATAGAGAGAGGGCCATCATTGGAAACCAAAAAAACTCTCCATTCAGCCCCAACTCATTGCAGAAATCAGGGGTGAGATTTCTATTTGGATGATTGCATAGATGAGAGGATAATCATTGGGAGCAGAATTTTCCCATGCATATCATCACTCCTACCTTAAGGAGGCCTTAGCACAGTAGGAAGGATTCCACTACACCTTCTATCTTTCCATGAGGAGCATTGTTGATAGCTAGCATACTTGGGAGAGAGCATTGGAGGACAGATTCATTGCAGCATATTTGAGTAGTGGTGGGACCATTGATGAGGAGGCCACAAGAGAAGAAGGGGGAGAAAATTTTGTTCTCTCTATACAGTTGCTTGAGGGCAAGCAACATGTGGGAGGGGAGGACTGTAATGTTCCCAAATTTTAGCCTCAAGCTAAAATGGAACATTATAGTTGCATATTTTATTTTTGTTTAATAAAATGGGCAAGGAGACACCTTAGCCCCTTTTAGATGAAGAAATAACACTCCTTGTGTGAAAGAAGGAAAAATAAAGCAGCTGAAATAAACACCAAGGGTGTGAATGGAACCCAACTCACTTGATTAGTCACCTTTGACTAAGGTCAATAGCGCTGCCCAAGGAAGAAGAGGCTTCCTAGAGAATGTGCACTGTTTTGGAGGGAAGACATTCATGCAAGGGTGGAAACCCTAATTGGTGGGACCATGGTGGAGAAGAGTTCTCTCACTTTATATGGAGGAGATGGTAGCCCATTTTCATTATGTTATGTTTTGGAGTTTCATACTTGGGTTTGCAAAGCCTGCATCCTTGGGCTGTTTAGCAGGGTGATGGTGCCCTCGGGCACTAGGGTGTTCCTAGTCAGGAATCCCTACCTCTTCCTCAAGGAAGGATGAGGATTTAGCTACATTTTCTCAATCCTTTATTGGCAAAAACTACATTCATCTTCTACAACGTTATTTATGCAGCAGAGAGGACATTGTGTTGCTGGGTGCAGCAAGAAAGGAACTCATGGAGTCTCTCTTTTCTTGTTTTCTTCAGTGGAGGAGTGATACACTCATTGGAGGAGTTGCAAGGAGGATTTGTGAGCTGTATTTTAGATCAGTGGCATAAGGCCACACTTCTATCATCTCCCACTGCGCAGTCCATGGAGGAAACTGTGTTATTTTATGGAGGCAGTGAGAGAGGGTTTCATAGAGCTCATCAGGAGTTGCCTTTGAGGCAAAGGGATCAGCTCTTTGTATTGGAGGCATTATTAGAGGAGGGAATTTACATTTCAGATCTTCCATAGCCTCATTCTCATTTTGTATCAGTTACAGTGACAACTCAGTTGTCACATTTTGTGTTTCTCTGGCATTTCTAGCAATCTTCATAGATTGGCTAGAAATCATGTATTTCAACCCATTTCTCTGTTATTGGGATATTTATTGTATTCCTTCAGCCATATATGCATTTTATACATATTCAGAAGCTTATATCTTCATATACACTGCGTAGTTGCAGCTACTCCGGCATTTTATGGAGTTGCAGCTACTCTTGTATTTCATGGCTTATTCATTGGAGGTTGGATCTTAAAGCTTGAGTGGCTTGTCCCTCAGCTATTTATTGTATTTATTTTCTGATATCTCATAATATCATGATGGTTGTAGCATTTTCCCTCTTACGGTGTATTTCATATTTGCAGAGTTTCTGGTTATGTTCTTGTATTGATGTAGCTCTCTCATTGAGCATTATTTTAGAGACCTAGATTGGGGAGATCTGAATAACCCATATAGAGTTATTTATTTGAGCTCATATTCTGCATAGGATTTGTAGGATAAATTTTCTAATGCATCCCAGCAGTGGTTTGTCTTATTTTTGTAGCAGCTTCCTTATACAACGTCCTCAAGGACCCTGTAGTAGAAATTCCCGAGGTGGAATATTGCATATCCATAGACAGAGTCTGTGAAGGGGCAGATAGCCTCAGGATCTCTCCCTTCTTAGAAAGGATACATATCCTGTAAATGACCCAACATTCAATCTCTAAAATGGACTTGTGATAGCTCACTAAAGAAGGAATTGGAATATCTTAAGATATTCCTGATGGAGCAGAATTTCCTGAAAAAGGAATATTATATGGTTGATACAAGGAATATTGAGCCAGGATCAGAGCCATGTGTTCTTCCAAGCCATTGTGAACATATATTATAAATATATGATCCAGGTAAAGTAGCTTGGTGATATGTTGTTAGATATGATCCCGAAGGAAATCCCGTAAAGTAAAATGTAGCGAAAGAACACGAAATTGAAGAAGATGATGTAGAGGAGCAGAGGGTTATTGCAGTGTCATTTGAAAACATCAAAGAAGTTCAAGGAATATATTTTAATCGAGAAAATTTTAATTTGGATGAACTAGATGATATTGACGTTGTGTTAGACGAAGAACTTGAAGAAGTTGAATCAAATGTAGAAGAATGTGTTTCGTATGATGACATATACAATGATGATGATGTTGATATGATGAATCCTTTAAAAATGTATTATTAATTGGATTATACAGATGATGAGTTTCATGAAGAAGAATATCAATGTTATCAAAATTTTAAAATTATGAGGTATGCATTTATATGTTTTTAGTTGTTTTATTCTCGTTCATTCACCTTCATTTTTTATTTTCCTAGTTTTTATGTTTGAATGTTACTGTGTTTCTTTCAAATATATTATAGTAGATAGATTTAATACTAGGGAATTGAGAATGATTTAAATTTGGGGAGGGATGGGCTGTTGGCAATATGATGCAGAGTGTTGTCCTTGATGGCAACCCACTGAATGAAGATGAAGACATGAGACTGTTGACATGTGTTGTCCTTGATGGAAAACCACCTGATGAAGTTATTCTTGACTTGATGGACCTGGTAGATGATGTAAATGATGTAAAATGATGTTTGTTAGCAATATGATGATGAGTGTTGTCCATGAATGGCAACCCACTTGATGAAGATGATGGCAACTTACTTGATGAAGTTGTGCTTGATAGAATATGGTTTGATGAACTAATTCTGATGTATCTACAGTAAGTACAGAAGACAATGAAGAAAGGAATTCAGCATGTGCTAAATCTATGGTGAAAAGAGTATGTCTCAAGGCATACGCGGATCTGTCTAGGAGAAGTCGCGTATGCACGCGGGAAAGAACGTTCCAAGTCGCGTATGGGCAAAAGCCCTCATAAAGTGGGAAACCAGGGGTAACCACCATGGTATTGTTTTGGCTCATGGTATTGAAGGCTCATGGTATTGTTTTGGTTCATGGTATTGAAAAAGGGGCCCATGGTATTGAAAAAGGATAAACCTATATAAGGAGAAGAAATTCATTGTGCAAATCATGAGTGTGGGTGCAAGATGTCTGAGCTTGAATGAATACTTCTCTCTGGAGTATATCTGAATGGAAAGGGTTACAGTTGAATGAAAGATATGAATGTATAATGCACCGATGAAGGAGTGATGAAGAAAGGGATCTTGATCTGAAATGCTCTTGTATTTGCTAGATCTGTTTATGGACTGATTAGATCCGAGATGAGGCGAACATCTGTCTGAAGTAAAGGGTTGAATCTGAACTGAATATCTGATCTAAAGAAGTATGTAGCTCTGTAATAGTTGAAGATCCATACGCTAGTTAGCCGCAGAGGAAGCGCGTATATACGCGGCTTAGCTGAAGAAAAAGCGCGTATGCGCAGTGAAGTTTGTACAGATGTATACGCCGGTTTATGTGGACGGAAGCGCGTATATACGTGACATCAGTGAAAGGAAAGCGCGTATGCAAAATAGGGTTTTCTGAAGCAAGGGGTATGAAATATTTGATCTGTTCTGCTGTGTTTCTGATATCTGATATGTGTTTTTTGAATTGATAAGTATCTGTTGGTGATGTATGTTTGAGCTTAAAAGTATGGAAAGGGTCCAGTCTGAAAATATGATGAAATGTGGCCTACAAGTGGTGTCCTAAAGGAAGCTTTGGATCCAGTGTGAAAATTGATGAAATGTGGTCAATAGAGGTGGTGAGGGTTGTAGCCTTCAGTCAGGGGGTTGTAGCTCCCTTTCAGGTGAGGCTGGTAAGCGAGATCAGGGGGTCGTAGCTCCCTTCCAGGAGAGGCTAGTAAACGAGTGCGGGGGGTAGCGCTTCCTTCCGCAGAGGCCGGGTAAATGAGTGTGGGTGCCTGCGTGCTGGTAGAAGTCTGCACCAGCACATATGTTGTAAGATGTTTTCTCTATAATAAAATATTGAAGGCTGAGCAACTGCAGCGGTGGTTTTCTCCCGACTTGGGTTTCCACCTAAAAATCCCGGTGTTCATGTGCGATGCTTTGTGTGATGGCTTATTCTGTTGTTACTGTACATGTTTACTGATAACTTAACATTAGATGAATGAATATTGCAAAGAACTAAGTTAATAAATATCTGCATATTTAGATCTCTGCTAATACGCGAGTTGTATGAAGCATATCCGCGTGTATACGCGAGTTTACTAAAGGAAAGTAGCGTATGGGTTTAGAAGTAAGAAAAAGCAAATTGTTTTTTGAATATGCGTAAATACCTCTATGTACCCCCTCTCAAGATTTTTCCTGAACAATTGTTATTTATATTGGGTCCTTCGCAATCTTTATCGCTAAAGGAGATCCGTCGCAATGGGAAAGAAGCAAAAGAAGAAGGTTACTCAAGGAAAGAAGAAGCCTCGGAAATCATGTATAGAAGATGAAACATGTATTAATCATTGTTCTTGTATTTTACTTAACTGTATATGCAAATATTATGATAGTGAAAGTGAAGATGAAGAAGATTCTGACCAAGCTCTACAAGTGCTGATGGAAAAGAAGCAAAAGAAGAAGGCTACTCAGAGTAAGGAGATAGCTGAATTTGACAAAAATGAATCTGATAGTGATTGGCGTCCTAATTTTCTTATTGGTGCAAACAATGATGAAGATAGTGAGAGAAAAGTTGTGGATCTAGAAGAAGTTATCAAAGATCAACAAAGAAAATTTATCGAGAAGGAATTTACAATAACAAAGCTTTGATATTTAGATTCTGAAAAGGATGTTCGATGATGTATACAACCAAAGTAAAGGATATGAAGCTTGAACTATCTGCAAGTAGATTTGAAGAATCAAATAAGAAGAATGAAGCACTTAAAGCGTAAAATGTTTCTCTAAAAACAAGATCCGGAAAACAAAAAAGGAATCCTCTTAATTTAGAAGTCGGGAATCATCTCTCTTTCAGAAAAACTTGAAGCATCAAAAGAAGAGGAGAACCTCTACAATCATTTGAAAAGGAAGGACTTGAAGTAGAAAACATATCTCTGAAAGAAGATCTCAAAGAATCGAAGAAGAAGAATGAAGAGCTGCAACAAACATGTGAAGTAAACGAAAATTGGTTGAAAGAAGAGATTCTAAATCTGAAGGATCAAGTAGAAGATGGAAGAAGGAAATAAGAAAGCATGACAAAGCAATGTTAAGCCCTGTAGGTTGAGGTAAACATTCTCAAAGGTAAATTAGAAGAAAAGGTTAGACTTTGAGGTTTCAAGATAGTACTAAGATTCTGGATAATATTCTTAGTAGTCAAAGGTCTCCTTCTATCAAACTTGGTCTTGGTTTTCATGAAACTATTAAAGGAGAATCTAGCTCACAAGGAAGTGTTAAAACTTCAGAGGATGACAATGCAAAACCTGAAGTGTTGAAAGAGACAAAAGGTCAACCAACAATGATGAAATCTCAAAGAAAATCAGTCAATAAAGTTGAATGCTTTAAATGTCATAATCATGGGCATGTTGCAGCAAATTGCAGATAAGATTATTTCCCATCCTCAAACAAACAGACTTACCGAAAGGTACTCTCCAAGCTTATTCAAGGGATATTGTTTTTCATGTAACAAGTATGGACATAAAAAAATGGATTGTAAAAGGAGGAAGAATAGAAATACTCATTATGATTCTTATGTTTATTTCTCTCGTCACATGAGACAAGTTATGTTTGGTATCAAGTATGGACATGTAGAAAAAGAATGCAGATGCATTGTATCCTGGGAAAGTGACAATTTTCAGCTTATTGGCTGCATTGGAAAGCTCATGCAAATTTGGAAAAAGAAGGAGGACCGATCAGAAACGTAGGGAATTCAGACCCTACCGCGCTCATCCGCTTCTCAAGGAAGTTTACTTCTCTCGATTGGATCACAGAATGATGTGGGATACATTATGAGATTTAGTAATGTATCATCACAAGGGGACAAATCATGATGTCTCTCATGGTTGACTTGATTATTCTATTGTGAATATCTGATATGAAGAAGACAGGTACAGGAAGGACAAGTTCAGGGGGAGATAAAGGAATGTGAAAAATTTCTATGTTTCACTTTCCATACGCGGGTTCTATTCACAAAAGTCGCGTATACACACGAGTTTCAGCAGACACAGTCGCATATGCATTTATGATAAGAGAATTGGTATGATAGATGAAGATCTGGTGCAGAGGTTCAGGGGGGGCATCAGTCTGACTGTTAATAACTGTATTATTGACTCTGTATCAGCTTAATTCCTCGGTTCTAAATAATGATGATATGATACTTGATGCCTTGTGTTGAAGATTATGGATGAGTCTTGCTTACTTTTTGATGATGAGATTGGAAGTCTTATAATTCGAAGATAAGGACAGATCATGCAGAGATTGTTGCTGATGACTTGCTGATGAACATATTCAGGTTGCACAAGTTGAGAAGGAGCACTGGTTCAGGGGGAGCAGCAGGTTGAATACTAATGATTGCATTGTTGGCAATATGACTGCTTATTCTTTGGTTTTTGTGATACTCATGCTCAAATGATTATAAATTGGTATATGGTTCATTTTTGATCCCTGATGCTCACACATGGATAAGTTGGATGTCGTTTGATTCAGAAATAAGAATAGATCATGCAAAGTTTGTTACTATGGTTGAGATCTTTTACCTATGTTACTTCATGTTAAATCTTGAAGATCATGGTGATATTGGACCACATGGATAATTGATTAACACATATTTGAAGATGATGTTCTGGTATGATAATCTCTCTTGGAAAGAATGTATTGATGCTACACGGAATATGAAGACTTGGTTACTAATGAGCTTATGCTACCACCATTGGATGACGCTTGAAGACACAACTACACCTGCTCTATCTATCCGTAGTCCTAGAAAGCATTCAAATATCCCAGAAAGAAGCTGAACACTGTCTTTTTCTCACAAGAGGATCAGATCTGGTTAAAATATAGAAGATGGTATTGGATACGCGGGTTTCCTGAAACACAGTCGCGTATATACGTGAGTTCATGCACATAAAACCGCGTATGTCCGATTGCTGACAAATTTTTGTTTGGAGTCGCCCTCAAAGACAGATGCGTAAAGGTCGTTTGGTATCTCTGATACTGTTCGGTTTATCTGGTGGTGTTCCAGTTCTCATAATTCTTTTCTCATGTTTTGATAGAGATGCCTTGATGATTTGTTGGTGAAAGTATTCAGGATGCACAAACTAAGGGGGAGCCTTAGTCATATGATGCTTGGATGCACAGATTCAGGGGGAGCTTTAGCGTTGTTGAGTATAATGCATTGTTGGCATTATGATGGTTCTGACATATGTTCTCTTTCTTGAGTACTTTCTGGTGTTGGTCTTAAAGTTATATTTGTATTTTGATGAAAAGGTCATGTTGAGACCCATGATGTAAAATTGTAAATTTCAGTCATGTAAGGACTTGTCAAAATTTGTAAACTTGGTTGGGTAGCTGAGTCAAATTTTGTAAACCCACTTGGTTGGGTAGCTGAGTTGAAATGTGTAAACCCACTTGGTTGGGTACTTGAGTCTTATATGTAAATCCACTTGTTTGGATATTTGATGTAAGTATGAGTCTTTGGTGATAGGATGTTCATAGAGTCATGTACTTCATTGAAAAATATGTTTGAAGATTCAGCATGAACTCAGGGGGAGCTTGGTCACTTCAGTATATATCAGATCTGCAGAACGCTTCTTCCACATGAGGAGAAAAGGGGGAGAGTATGTTGGTTTTTTATCTGCCCTTTGCCCTTGATGTCAAAGGGGGAGAGTGACATGGTGTTTGAATGAAGAGAAAGAATGGTGTCAAAAATGGGGAATGTGACATGGTGTCATTATATTCTTAATGTACCTATCTGTTGTGGTAACCAAACACCATCGTGGTTGCCATCAAGTCCAAAGGGGGAGATTGTTGGCAATATGATGCAGAGTGTTGTCCTTGATGGCAACCCACTGAATGAAGAAGAAGACATGCGACTGTTGACATGTGTTTTCCTTGATGGAAAACCACCTGATGAAGTTATTCTTGACTTGATGAGCTTGGTAAATGATGTAAATCTGATGTGATATGATGTTTGTTGAAAATATGATGCTAAGTGTTGTCCTTGAAAGGCAACCCACTTGATGAAGATGATGGAAACTTACTTGATGAAGTTGTGCTTGATAGAATATGGTTTGATGAACTAAATCTGATGTATCTACAATGAGTACAGAAGACAATGAAGAAAGGAATTCAGCATGTGCTAATTCTATGATGAAAAAGAGTATGTTTCTTGGTATACGCGGATTGGTCTAAGGGAAGTCGCGTATGCACGTGGATAGAAACGTTCCAAGTCGTGTATGGGCTAAAGCGCTCAAAAAGTGCAAAACCAGGGGTAACCACCATGGTATTGACCCATTGTATTGGGTAATGATCCGCCTAATTGACCCCGTCCAGGTAGTTTTGGGCTCATGGTATTGTTTTGGCCCATGGTATTGAAAAAAGGGGCTCATGGTATTGAAAAGGATAAACCTATATAAGGAGAAGAAATTCATTGTGCAAATCATGAGTGTGGGTGCAAGATGTCTGAGCTTGAATGAATACTTCTCTCTGGAGTATATCTGAATGGAAAGGGTTACAGTTGAATGAAAGATATGAATGTATAATGCACCGATGAAGGAGTGATGAAGAAAGGGATCTTGATCTGAAATGCTCTTGTATTTGCTAGATCTGTTTATGGACTGATTAGATCCGAGATGAGGCGAACATCTGTCTGAAGTAAAGGGTTGAATCTGAACTGAATATCTGATCTAAAGAAGTATGTAGCTCTGTAATAGTTGAAGATCCATACGCTAGTTAGCCGCAGAGGAAGCGCGTATATACGCGGCTTAGGCGAAAAGAAAAACGCGATATCTTGTGATGAAGTTTGTACGGATGTATACGCTTGTGGTTTATGTGGACAGAGAGATGTGTATATACGCGACATCGATGAAAGGAAAGCGCGTATACGAACTAGGGTTTGACTTAAAGGAGTATGAATTATCGATCTGTTACTGTTGTGTTTCGATGTCGATACGTAATTGTCTATAGTGGTAAATATCTATTGGTGATGTATGTTTGAGCTTAAAAGTATGGAGTGGGTCCAGTCTGAAAATATGATGAAACGTGGCCTGCAAGTTGTGTCCTAGAGGAAGCTTTGGATCCAGTGTGAAAATTGATGAAACGTGGTCCATAAAGGTGCTGAGGGTTGTAGCCTTCGGTCAGGGGGTTGTAGCTCCCTTCCAGGTGAGGCTGGTAAACGAGAGCAGGGGGTCGTAGCTCCCTTCCAGGAGAGGCTGGTAAACGAGTCAGGGGGTTGGAGCTCCCTTCCAGGAGAGGCTGGTAAACGAGCGCAGGTGGGTGCCTGCGTGCTGGTAGAGTATGCACCAGCACATATGTTGTAAGATGTTTCTCTATAATAAAATATTGAAGGCTGAGCAACTGCAGCGGTGGTTTTCTCCCGACTTGGGTTTCCACCTAAAAATCCTGGTGTTCATGTGTGATGCTTTGTGTGATGGTTTATTCTGTTGTTACTGCACATGTTTACTGATAACTTAACATCAGATGAATGAATGTTGCAAAGAACTAAGTTAATAGATATCTGCATAATTAGATCTCTGCTAATACGCGAGTTGTATGAAGGATATCCGCGTGTATACGCGAGTTTACTAAAGGAAAGTAGCGTATGGGTTTTAAGGAATGAAAAAGTAAAATTTTTTGAATATGCAGAAAATACTGATTCACCCCCCCCCTCTCAGTATTTTTCCCAACAATTGGTATCAGAGGGGGGTCCTTCTGCAGAAGCTTGATAACTTGAAGGAGATCCGTCGCAATGGGAAAGAAGCAAAAGAAGAAGGTTACTCAAGGAAAGAAGAAACCTCGGAAATCATGTATAGAAGATGAAACAGGTATTAATCATTGTTCTTGTATTTTACTTAACTATATATGCAAAGATTATGATAGTGAAAGTGAAGATGAAGAATATTCTGACCAAGCTCTACAAGTGCTCATGGCAAAGAAGCAAAAGAAGAAGGCTACTCAAAGTAAGGAGATAGCTGAATTTGACAAAAATGAATCTGATAGTGATTGGGGTCCTAATTTTCTTATTGGTGCAAACAATGATGAAGATAGTGAGAGAAAAGTTGTGGATCTAGAAGAAGTTATCAAAGATCAACAAAGAAAATTTAATGAGAAGGAATCTGCTAACAAAGTTTTGATATTTAGACTGAAAAGGATGTTCGATGATGTATACAGTCGAAGTAAAGGATATGAAGCTGGAATCATCTCTCTGCAAGTAGATCTTGAAGAATCAAATAAGAAGAATGAAGGAATTAAAGCAGAAAATGTTTCTCTAAAAACAGATCTGGAAAAATCAAAAAGGAAGAATGAAAGTCTTGAAGCTGGAATCATCTCTCTACAAGCAAAACTTGAAGCATCAAGTAAGAAGAGTGAGGAACCTCTACAATCATTTGACAAGGAAGGACTTGAAGCAGAAAACATATCTCTGAAAGAAGATCTCAAAGCATCGAAGAAGAAGAATGAAGAGCTGCAACAAACATGTGAAGTAAACGAAAATTGGTTGAAAGAAGAGATTCTAAATCTGAAGGATCAAGTAGAAGATGGAAGAAGGAAAGAAGAAAGCATGACAAAGCAATGTCAAGACTTGGAGGTTGAGGTAAATATTCTCAAAGGTAAATTAGAAGAAAAGGTTAGACTTTTGAGGTTTCAAGATAGCACTAAGATTCTGGATAATATTCTTAGTAGTCAAAGGTCTCCTTCTATCAAACTTGGTCTTGGTTTTCATGAAACTGTTAAAGGAGAATCTAGTTCACAAGGAAGTGCTAAAGATTCAAAGGAAGTCAATACAAAACTTGAAGAGTTGAAAGAAACAAAAGGTCAATCAACAATGATGAAATCTCAAAGGAAATCATTCAATAATGTTGAATGTTTCAAATGTCATAATTATGGGCATGTTGCAGAAAATTGCAGGAGCAGATCATTTCAGCCTCAATCAAACAGTTCCTACATAGAAAGGCACTCTGGTTTCTTCAAGGGATATTGTTTTTCATGTAACAAGTATGGACATAAAGCAGCTGATTGTAAAAGGAGGAAGATTAGAAATACTCATTATGATTCTTATGCTTATTTCTCTGGACACATGAGATGTTATTATTGTAACAAGTATGGACATGTAGAAAAAGAATGCAGGTTGAACAGATATGAGAAATTGGATAACTTCCAGCACACAAATAGAAAGTTCAAACAAATCTGGAAAAAGATGGAGGACCGATCAGAAACGTAGGGAATTTTGACCCTACTGCAGTCACCCGCTTCTGAAGCTTACTTCTCTGATTGACTGCAGGAATGATGTGGGATACATTATAAGATTTAGTAATGTATCGTCACAGGGGGAGCAATGTATGATGTCTCTCATGATTGATTTGATTATTCTGGTTATATGTATCTCTAACAGAACATCTGATATGAAGAAGACAGGTACAGGAAGGACAAGTTCAGGGGGAGATAAAGGAATGTGAAAAATTTCTATGTTTCACTTTCCATACACGGGTTCTATTCGCAAAAGTCGCATATACACGCGAGTTTCAGCAGACACAGTCGCGTATGCATTTATGATAAGAGAATTGGTATGATAGCTGAAGATCTAGTGCAGAGGTTCAGGGGGAGCATCAGTCTGACTGTTAATAACTGTATTATTGACTCTGTATCAGCTTAATTCCTCAGTTCTAAATAATGATGATATGATACTTGATGCCTTGTGTTGAAGATTATGGATGAGTCCTGTTTACTTTCTGATGATGAGATTGGAAGTCTTATTATTCGAAGATAAGGACAGATCATGCAGAGATTGTTGCTGATGACTTGCTGATGAACATATTCAGGTTGTACAAGTTAAGAACCTTGGTTGAAGGCGTTGAGTTGAAAGATATAATGATTGCATTGTTGGCAATGATTGTTTCTTTGGTCTTTGTGATACTCATGCTCAAATGATGATAACTTGGTACATGGTTTATTATGATGAGATTACAGGCATGGATTTCTTGAAAGTATCTTTTATGCTCACACGCATGGATGAGTTGGATGTCGTTTGATTCAGAAATAAGAACCAAGTCAGCTGCAGTTTGTTACTATGGTTGAGATATTTTCCTTACATATGTTACTTCATGTTAAATCTTAAAGATCATGGTGATATTAGACCATATGGATGATTGACACATATTTGAAGATGTTGTTTTGGTATGATAATTTCTCTTGGAAAGAATGTATTGATGCTGCAAAGAATCAGAAGGCTTGGTTACTAATGTGCTTATGCTACAACCATTGGATGACGCTTGAAGACACAACTACATTGTTCTATCTATCTGTATTCCAGGGAAGCATTCAAATATCTCAGAAAGAAGCTGAACACTGTATTTTTCTCACAAGAGGATCAGATCTGGTTAAAATATAGAAGATGTTATTGGATACGCGGGTTTCCTAAAACACAGTCGTGTATATACGCGAGTTCATGCACAGAAAACTGCATATGTCTTATTGCTGACAATTTTCTGTTTGGAGTCAGCTCTCTTCAGCACAGCTGCAGTGCTGTTTGGTATCTCTGATATTATTTGGTATCTCTGGTGGTGTTCTAGTTCTCATATTTCTATTTCTAAATGTTTTGATAAAGATGCCTTGATGACTTGTTGGTGAAAGTGTTCAGGATGCACTAACTAAGGGGGAGCCTTAGTCATTTGGAAAGGATGTTCGGATGCACATTTTCAGGGGGAGCCCTAGCCTTGCTGAGTATAATGCATTGTTCGCATTATTTCACTTACGACATATGTTCTCTTTCTTGAGAACTTTCTGGTGTTGGTCATAAATGGTCATATTTGTAATTTGATGAAAAGGTCTTGTTGAGACCCATGATGTAAAGTTGTAATATTCAGTCATGAAAGGACTTGTCAATTTTGTAAACCCACTTGGTTGGGTAGCTGAGTCAAATTTTGTAAACCCACTAGGTTGGGTAGTTGAGTTGAAATGTGTAAACCCACTTGGTTGGGTACTTGAGTCTCATATGTAAATCCATTTGGTTGGATATTTGATGTAAGTATGAGTCTTTGGTGATAGGAAGTTCATAGAGTCATGTACTTCATTGAAAAATATGGTTGAAGATTAAACGCGAGCTGCGGGGAGCTTGATGCCGTTATATACTCAGTCTGCTGAGCGGCTTCTTCCATGAGGATGAAATGGGAGAGCATGTTGGTTTGATCAGCCCTTTGCCTTTGATGTGAGGGGAAGTGACATGGTGTTTGAGGTGTTTGAATGGTGTCAAATGGGAATGTGACATGGTGTCATTGTATTCTTAATGTACCTATCGTTGTGGTAACCAAACACCATCATAGTTTGCCATCAAGTCAAGGGGAGATTGTTGGCAATATGATGCAGAGTGTTGTCCTTGATGGCAACCCACTGAATGAAGATGAAGACATGAGACTGTTGACATGTGTTGTCCTTGATGGAAAACCACCTGATGAAGTTATTCTTGACTTGATGGACTTGGTAGATGATGTAAATGATGTAAAATGATGTTTGTTAGCAATATGATGATGAGTGTTGTCCATGAATGGCAACCCACTTGATGAAGATGATGGAAACTTACTTGATGAAGTTGTGCTTGATAGAATATGGTTTGATGAACTAATTCTGATGTATCTACAGTAAGTACAGAAGACAATGAAGAAAGGAATTCAGCATGTGCTAAATCTATGGTGAGAAGAGTATGTCTCAAGGCATACGCAGATCTGTCTAGGAGAAGTCGCGTATGCACGCGGGAAAGAACGTTCGAAGTCGCGTATGGGCAAAAGCGCTCATAAAGTGGGAAACCAGGGGTAACCACCATGGTATTGTTTTGGCTCATGGTATTGAAAAAGGGGCCCATGGTATTGAAGGCTCATGGTATTGTTTTGGCTCATGGTATTGAAAAAGGGGCCCGTGGTATTGAAAAAGGATAAACCTATATAAGGAGAAGAAATTCATTGTGAAAATCATGAGTGTGGGTGCAAGATGTCTGAGCTTGAATGAATACTTCTCTCTGGAGTATATCTGAATGGAAAGGGTTACAGTTGAATGAAATATCTGAATGTATAATGCACCGATGAAGGAGTGATGAAGAAAGGGATCTTGATCTGAAATGCTCTTGTATTTGCTAGATCTGTTTATGGACTGATTAGATCCGAGATGAGGCGAACATCTGTCTGAAGTATAGGGTTGAATTCGAACTGAATATCTGATCTAAAGAAGTATGTAGCTCTGTAATAGTTGAAGATCCATACGCTAGTTAGCCGCAGAGGAAGCGCGTATATACGCGGCTTAGCTGAAGAAAAAGCGCGTATGCGCAGTGAATTTTGTACAGATGTATACGCTGGTTTATGTGGACGGAAGCGCGTATATACGCGACATCAGTGAAAGGAAAGCACGTATGCAAACTAGGGTTTGCTGAAGCAAGGGGTATGAAATATCTTATCTGTTCTGTTGTGTTTCTGATATCTGATCTGTGTTGTCTGAATTGATAAGTATCTGTTGGTGATGTATGTTTGAGCTTAAAAGTATGGAAAGGGTCCAGTCTGAAAATATGATGAAATGTGGCCTACAAGTGGTGTCCTAAAGGAAGCTTTGGATCCAGTGTGAAAATTGATGAAACGTAAATTCCATAGATGTGTAGGGTTGTAACCGATCGAGAGTTGTAGCTCCCTTCCAATTGAGGTGGTAACGAATCGGGGGTCGTAGCTCCCTTCCCGGGAGGAGAGTGAGTAAGCAGTCGGGGGTTGGAGCTCCCTTCCGGGGAAGAGAGCTGATATGGCTGTGCGGTGAGCACAACGTCTTTGGTGAAGTCTGCACCAGCACATATGTTGTAAGATGTTTTCTCTATAATAAAATATTGAAGGTGGCTAACGTGGTGGTTTTCTCCGACTTGGGTTTCCACCTAAAAATCCTGGTGTTCATGTGTGATGCTTTGTGTGATGGTTTATTCTGTTGTTACTACACATGTTTACTGTTAACTTAACATCAGATGATTGAATAGCGCAAAGAACTAAGTTAATAAATATCTGCATATTTAGATCTCTGCTAATACGCGTGTTGCATGAAGGATATCCACGTATATACGCGGGTTTACTAAAGGAAAGTAGCGTATGGGTTTTAGAGAGTGAAAAGGTAAAAATTTTTGAATATGTTGTAAATACTGACCCCCCCCCCCCTCTCAGTATTTTTCCCAACATGGGCCATATGAGATTCCAACTTCATGTGTTTTTCCTTGTTCATTAGAGAATATATTATTCTTGAAACGAAGAGAAGCTCATTTACATTTATACCATCATTTCCAATTTGCAATTTGGTTCATTAATCCGACATACCAAGAAATTTGGATGATGCACCATGAACCAGGTGACATGAATTTCATGCAAACATAAATATTAGTAAGGCCGACCAATGATACCCATGAGCTGAGTTCTCACTGGGTTGTCTCATAACAATTTTTAAAAATTTGACTAAATTGATGTTTAAGTGATAAAATCTTGTTTATAATTGATTGATTATGCAACATGGTACTAACAAATGATAATATTTTATTTTCATTGATGAGCTAATGTTTTGTGTTGATTTATTTGCACAACATGGTGAACTCCCACACCCTGGGTGTGCCATCATGAAGGAAAAGTGCCGAGGTTCCCATGGGGGAGTCACTTGCTGGGTATGCAAGGGTGCCTGTGCAATGAGTTGGTGGGTCGAATTGACTTGGAAAGGGTTACACATAGAAAATAAGTGAGTTTTACCCATGAATTCCCATAATGGGGTCTCATAATGATTTTTAGAAAATTGATTAAATTAATTTTTAGGTGTTGAAAGTCAGTTTATAATTGATTGATTAGGTAACATGGTATTAAAAAATGATAATATTTTTTTGTCATTAATGAGCTAATTATTTTTGTTCACTGATTTACATAATAGGGTGAATTTCTGTGCCCTAGGTGCGCTCGCATGAAGGTGGAATGCCTGGCTGCCCATCAGGGCATTTCGTGATGGGCATGCCGAGACGCCCACCTGACAAGGGCGTTAGTGCGATGATTTGGTTGGTCGAATCTACCTGGAAAGGGGAGCCCATAAAAAACAAGTAAGGTAAACTCATGCCTACCAATGAAAAAATTTACCAGAAGGGGGTCTCATAATGATTTTTAGAAAATTAACTAAATTAATGTTTAGGTGTTAAAATCTGGTTTATAACTGATTGATTATGTAACATGGTACTAAAAAATGATAATGTTTTGTTTTCATTGATGAGCTAATGATTTGTGTTAACTGGTTTATACATTAGGGTGAACGCTCATGCCCTAGATGCATCCACTTGAAGGTGGGGTTCTAGGGTGCCCATGGGGGCGTCACGTGCTAGGCATGCATGACGCCTACCCAGCAGGGGTGCTATTGCGATGATTTGTTGGGTTTGTCCAACTTGGAAAGGGGCACCTGCATAAAATAAGTAAGGTCAGACCATTACTGTCAATGAAAAGAGTTACCAAAATGGGGTCTCGTAATGATTTTTAGAAAATTGACTAAATTAATGTTTAGGTGTTAAAAGACGGTTTATAATCGATTGACTATGCAACATGGTACTAAAAAATAATAATATTTTGTTGTCATTGATGACATAATGATTTGTGTTTATTGACTTGCACAACAGGATGAATTCCAACACGTTATGTGTGCTTGCACGAGGGCAGAGTGCCTAGGAGCCCATGGGGGCGTCGCGTTCTTGGCATGTTAGGAAGACCAACCAACATGGGCACTAGTGCGAGAATTTGGTGGGTCAGCTCGATTTGGAAAGGGGATTCCGCATAAAATAATTAAGGTCTGTTAGGACCCCATAATGTACCATTTTGACCATACATTTTTTTATCATTCCACTCTTTTACAGTCCATATTTAAAGCTTATACTATCAGTTTCATCCATTTTTCCAAAGGTATATAATATTCTTCTCTTTACTATATGTTTAACTTGTTTTACATATAATTTTACATTACTTTCATATTTAATCATTAATCAAAGATATATAGTTGTTGAGATAGTTTGAAGACTGTAGATAATCTATTATGGCTGTCTGAAGATCATGTTGCTGAAACAATCAACATGGTACGCAAATCCTGTTGCTAAAACAACCTGTGATTTGTGATTTTGAAGCAGCATTTCAAGCATGATGGCAACAAGAAAATACAAGTAAGGAAGTTGTTACATGGGTCACTCTGAAGCTAGTACCATCATAACCATTGTAACAAAATTTTGCTATGGAACAACAGAAAGGTCCTATTTCAGTATAGAAGATCAGATTGGGTTAAGAATAGGATTTCTATAATGTAAATCAATTGTAATAGATGTCTCCTCTTTAAAAAGAGGAGACATCAGCATTAGAGGACAATTAGATACTACGGGAGATTCATTTCTTTGAACAGAGAAGGAATGTGACTCCTTTGTAATATGTTGCTTTCGACAGATGAATAAAAGTTTTTCTGAGCATTTCATTTTAATTCCTTCTTCTGGGGAATCTTGTGAGAAGGAAAGGGCCCACCTTCTTCACAAGATTCACCCATTTGTTCATGTAGTTTGTTAACTATTCTTTTCGTTCATGCCTTGATTAAACTCTGTCTATTGAAGTTATTTATGCAGTATTGGAATTCTATTGTTTATTGTTGAAGCTCTGTTTCCATTACTTGTTGCATTGATTTCATACAATTCATTCTTAAGAATTTGTGGATTATTTTAATTAGAAATCTTGTTTATGGAATGAGTTTGTGAAATATTGGTAATCAGAAACTGGGGCTGAAGATTCCTACTTGGGGAATAAGGTCTTGTTCTCTGTTATAGCATAATTGGTCTTCCTTTTTGCAGATTGATTTCCTTTCCTAGATCATTGTCTTTTTAATGTAATCTAGGATTCTTTTAATGATTGTCTACAATAGAAATATTGTCTTTGTTGTAACTCAAATAGACTTTAGTTTTGTTAAAGAAAGGTGTGATTAGCGTAATTTTTACTACAACATTTCATTGCTTTTGAGATTGAGCATATGCAGTGTGTGATTTCCTTTGAAATAAACAGACTTCCCTGGGTTGACAATTTATGTAGCACTTGAATTGTTTAAATTAAAATAGCAATTAAAGTGAACAACATTCTGGCGCCGTTTCTGGGGAAGACAATTGTAGATTTCAAAAGCATTGATGTTTTTCTTTTAGATGTGCAGATTGCATGAGAGGACGCAGAACCCATAAGAAAACTAACCCTACAGGTGGCAAGGGTAAAGGAAGGGGAGGAAGAAAGACCTTTATTGACAAGATCGTATCAAAAGTTGAATCTTCTCAGAGATTAAGCTCTCAAAGGCCAAAGCCTCAACACTCCCCTCAATCGAATTATGAAGCAGAAGAAGTTGTGAGCCCTGAGAATGTAGAGGAAACAACAATAAGTATTGAAGAAACAGTAGAAAGCATTGAAGAGGCATTAGAAATCATTGAAGAACCAGTAGATAACGTTGAGGAATCAATAGGAAACGTTGAAAAACCAGCGGAAAACATTGAAGAGCTAGTAGAAAACATTGAGGATCGAGCAAGTTCATTAGGAGATCAAACAATGGAAGGAAACAATGAAGGATTCTTTGGTGGAGGACAAGTAGATCCTGAAGGAGAGGGAAAAGATGAGAATTATCTCTCTACCTTGGGATTTCCTATTATTGATCTCCCTAGAGGAGCAACTCCCATGAAGAATATCCCACTTTTAGCCTTCCTAACTTCCATGGTTTATCTTTTGAAGATCCTGACGAATTTATTTTTGAATTTGATATATTATACATAAGTTATGATTATGTTACTAATGCCTAGAAGTTGAAGCTATTTCCAGCAACACTAAAAGGAAATGCACTAAGGTGGTTCATGAGTCTTGGAGGCCATGTGATCACAACATGGGAATAGATGAAATAGAAATTTCTGCTTAAATATCAAGACTACTGCCAGACAAGAGAAAAAAGAGAGGAACTATTTAAGATGGTACAAAAGGAGGATGAGAATTTGGAGGACTTTGTAGAAAGGCTACAATACAACCTGCAGAGATCCAATCATCCTGATTTGAGTAGGGATATTCTTAAAAAAATATTACTAAAAGGGGTGAGGGATGACTATTTAGATATGCTAAATATGCTTGGTAAAGGGGATGTATCTAAAGAGTCATATGATGAAATTGTTAACCTATGTAAAAGATATTTAAGAGGAGCTGCAAGGAACAGGTCGAACAATAGAGATACCACATGTTCAAGAGTTCAAAAATCAGCCAGTGGAGGAGAAATAAGAGCTAAAATAGATAATTTACTTGAAGAATTTAAAACTGAAATGTTAAGTTCTTTTGCTTCATAGATTGACACGTTGCAAGTTAAAAAGAAACAAGTCAAAGCAGAAGTAGCTTTGGCTGTATTTTTCCCCAAATGTAGAGATAAACATCCACTAAGGGAATGCCAATTAGACAAGATACTAATTTGCACCCTTTGTGAGAAAGATCATGAAACACAAAAATTCCCTTCTTTACTAGGAATAAAAGCAGCATTGCAACCAACCGAAGAAGAAGCTGAAGCAATATATCTACTGACACAGAGAAGGCAATGGAAACCACGAGGACAAGGTATGAACTCTAATATGCCATTTACATCTTCTAATCATTGGAACAATTACCCTTCTTTTAGTCAAGCAAATTACCCTCTAACCAAATGCAATACCCACCCTTCAATAAAATAAATTACCCACCCATGCAACAAACAAACCCTCCCTTTGTATATATTGCAATGTGGACTCCTTAGCCTCCACAACAAAAATCTTACTTTAATCAATGGAATTTGAATTGGAGGGGTCAACAACTCCCTTTTCCGAATCAATTTCCTCAATTTCAGCAACCACTTCCTCTACCATCTGGTACTCAACCAAGTAATCAAATGATGAGACCCCAACTACATATACAACCAAATCCTAACCCCAATAATAAAGCTGTGCAAGTTATTGATATTCAGAACCAGCCTATATTTCTTGTTTTCCCTGCAAAATGTAATGATATTCACTTACGATATGGGAAAATATTTGAACCCATTATTGATGATGTTACTGTTGAGCCTCAAGATTGTGCTTTCTTTCATCTTACTTACCTCATTTTCCTTTGTCCATTGTTATCCTAGACCCAATTGATCAATGAATTTAGTTAAAATTACTCTTAGAATGATTTACATGACTAACTTGCTAAGTTTTGTGATTTTTGTCATTATAATGCATTTTGACCGGAACTAGCTACAGAATGCAGACATTCCGTAGCTAACCGGAAATTCTACAGTTGTCTTCACGTTTGGGCATGTTCCAGGTGGCCTCTCAAGAAAAACCACATATGGGTATATTCCACATCATGTCTACATTGTTCGTTGCTCACCATGAAGGAAAAACTGAATTCTGGATATGGTTTTGATACGTGGGAACTCATTTAAGGAAGCAGATTTCTAATAGGACTGTCTTAGTCCAGATGTCCTTTTCCTTTTTACGCTGCCACTTTAAGAGTCCTAGTATGATTTCGATAAGGAAAGACAATGATCCTTGAATTGTTGCAAGTATTTTTATGTAAATTTGTTATAAAAACACTTGGGAAACCGAGAGCTAGGCTAGATTTTGCTCTAGATTTTGCTTAGATCTTGTGCTACATTTCTGAAGATGCAGATTGCTCTGTTCAAGTTATTTCTCCTTTAATGAAGAAGACAGTATTGTTTTGAAAGCGTTGATTTGATTTGGAGTTAGATTCCGTCTGGTGGTAGAGGGCCCCTGCCTCCTGCATGGTTTTACTTGCATAATTTAGATAAGTATCTTAGTTGCCTTTACGTTTTTGAAGTTTGAGTTCATAGTTAATTTCGTAGCCACTATAGTTATACTCGTTCTAAAAACTCTTCCAAAAGAAGAAACTCTTCCAAAAGATTATGATAATGAATGGGAAATGGCTATAGTGTTGTAGGATTTAATTGTAGTTTCTTTTGTTCACTATCACAGTTACACTTGTTCTAAACACTCTTCCAAAAGAAGAAACTCTTCCAAAAAATCCTTATGATGTCCAAAGCATGACTGTGATGATGAATGTTTTAGTTGTTTGTTTTCACTAAGTAAGATAGCTGATCTTGCTCTTAAAACGCTCTTCCAAAATATCATAATGATGGGTAGGAGACAACTGTGATATCTTAGTTTTTAAATTGCTTTCAGTCTTTATGTTTGCATTTGCACTGAATTGTATAGTCAGGATTGTTCTAAGAAACTCTTCCAAAATACCAATCATGATAGACAAACAGACTGTATAATCCCATAGATTAATGCATGATAACTTAGTTAGGATACTCCGGAGTCTAATTGCATTTAACTCATGCTCTGTTATTTTGTTTTGAGTTTGATAATGACTTGTTAGTTCAAAACTATTTTAGACTAGTGACATCTTAAGTTCAGTTTTAGCTTAACTCATTGCATTTGCACTCCAAATTTAGTTGTCATCCACTGCATATTAGATTACTTCAGTTGTTAGACTTAACAAAACAACCTTCATTATTTACAAACTTCTTCTTGTTCCAAATCTATAATTGATTCATAACCATATGAACAGAAGACAGTATCATTTCAAGGCCTGAGGTACTTTTGCAACTTCTTTACTACTTCATAAACAGAGCCTTTCCTCAAAAGACTACTTTAAAAAGAAATCTATAACTCTTGGGCGAGGTTTAGTGATGATTAAATAAGTTGCAGAATAGAGTTAGGAACTAGTCTTAGAGTAGAGATCTTATGATGGTATCAATGTTTTCCTCCGAATATGCTTCAAAAAATCTCTAATCATGGATAAAATGTTGCATCATTATAAGCTATTTGTTTAATTTTTTAGATTAGGATAATTTGCATACTTAGCTTAGGAGAATTTGCATACTTATTTGACCATTTCTTAATCTCTTTCAAAATACCTTTGACAAAAGAATTGGACAAGTTAGATTTATGTTTTGATTCATTTTCTAGAAGTCATTATCAAGCTTTGTTTCTGTTTAGTCATAGTTTAGATTTGATTTTGTTTCAGTAGTTTCCTTTGCATTCACCACTTGTCATCAACCAATTAGGCTTCACTCTGTTTTAATCATTAGCTTCTTTCCACTAGCTTTCTAGTCATTTTCCTTGTGAACATAAAACTACCAAAAGACCAAAAACATCATAAATCATCACAAAATACCAAAAACATAATAAAACACTAAACACAACGCATTAAGAGACAAAACACCTAGGCATATACGGTGCACTTCACTTCAGCAGTTTACCAACCCTGGTTGACAATTAAATGAACTCAATTTAGGAGACTAGGTTGAGACCAAACATTTTGGCGCCGTTGTCGGGGAAGTGAAAACTAGGTAACCTTTGTTTCTTAGCATCCAAAAACAATTATATGCGTAGGGAGAGAGATTCAAGGGGAATATTTATAAGCAGCAGAAGCAGAAGTTTGATTTCTAGAACACCACTTGTTTCATCTAGATCCAGAGCTAGTACACCTTCAACTCAGACCCACATTCCATCCTTTACTGATCCTGGACTTCTAGAAGATCTAAGGTCAGCTATTCCATTAGAGAAACCTTACACTTCATCCACTGAACCTGCCACAGAAGAAGATTTAAAGACTCCTATTAGGGACATAAACCTTTCCACTTCCACAGGAGAGTCAACCATGGCAGAAGAAGGAGGAGGAGGAGTCTTTAATGGAGAACACACACTATTTCGGGGTAGAGGTAGAGGTAGAGGAGAAGGAGGTAGAGGTGAAGATAGAGGAAGAGGTAGAATAGGAAGCTCTTTTGGGTTCCCTATAATTGATGAAGAAACCAATACAACCATGAAAAAAATTTCACCCTCTGTCCTTCCAAACTTCTATGGGCTTAAAACTGAAGATCTTGAAACCTTATTATCTGAATTTGAAGTTCTGTGTAGAACTTATGACTACTTACAAGATGCTCAAAAACTGAAATTATTCCCTTCAACCTTGAAAGGAGCAACATTGAAGTGGTTTATGAGTCTGATCAGCAGTACTATTAGAACATGGGAAGACATGAAACAAGCATTTCTAGAGAGGTATTTGGATTATTGTATGCCGGTTAATCATAAGGAAGAAGTATTTAAGATGTTACAAAAAGAAGATGAAAATTTGGAAGATTTGTTGGAGAGATTTAATTACAACATCAAAAGAGCAAAAATGGAAAACCTAGATCAAGACACCTTAAAATCTCTTTTGTTGAAAACAATTAGGGATGAATGGTTGGATATCCTTAACATGATGGGAAAAGGGGATATATCACAGCTCACATTACCTGAAATATCTGAGTTATGTATCAACCTTTCAAGAGGGAAGTCTAAAACTATAAAAGGTCCAAGAGATCCTGCTCTTGCAAGGGCAAGTAAGTCTGCTTCTGGGATAGTAAGTAGATCAGAAATAGGACACATGCTTGATGATTTTAAATATAACATCTTAGGGAGTCTTAGTGAACAGATAGACACCCTCAAGATACAAAATAAGCAAAAGGCTGAATCTGATGCCTTGGCAATCTTTTGTCCCAAATGTAGAAAGAAACATGCCTTGAGAGAGTGTCCTTTGGATGTAAAAGTTGTAGAAACTTGTGTCATTTGTTCTGAAAAACATGAGACCGAGAATTTTCCTTCTCTTCCTAGTCTCAAATCTGTCTTTCAGGAGGAAACTCCTACATATTCCATAGAGTCTCTCAAATTTGTATCTAGAAGGCCTTGGCAGGGACCTCAAACACAAGGATTCCATGATCAAATGTATAATCAACCTCCACCTTGGAGTTCTTGGCAGCAACCTTGGCCCCAATTTAAAAATCAATCTCAATCTTGGGCACAAGGAACACAAAGTCCCTATGGAAGATACTCTCCATACTATCAGTATCCACCATCCTATCCACCATACCCACATTCTTATCCTCAAAATCCTCAACAAAATTTTCCTCAAAATCTTCAACAAAATCCTCAACAACATCATCAGAACCTACCACATCAAAATCAACCACTCCCATTACCATTTCCTCAAAAATCAAATCAATTGCCTGCTCAACCCATACCAAACCCCAATAATAAAAATCCTCAGAATACATACATGATAGAAGGCCAACATTTTCCAACTTATTTAATTACTCCTCTAGACCTTAATGATGTTCAACTTAGGTCTGGAAGAATACTTGAAAAGAGGAAACCTTCTATGATTATACAAGAACAAGATAACTCTGAGGAAGACTCTCTACGAGTGAATAAAAGTCTTGAGGAAGACACATCCTTTCAAGACCCAAACACTAAAAAATTAAAACAAAAAGATCCAATAAATTCAACTCCTGTATTAGAGCAACCATCTACATCTACTTCTATACCTCCCTTTCCAGAAAGACTACAAATTGATAAAGGTGTAGAAAAACAAATTATGGTGCCTAATTATGATTTCCTAGATGAGCTGAGAAATGTTTGCATTAAAATTCCATTATTACAAGCCATCAAGGAAATTCCAATTTTAGCCAAAACAATAAAGGAGTTGAGCATGAAGAAAACAAGAAAAAGAATAAGAGAAACAAAGAAAATTCAATTGGCAGGAAAAATAGCAGACATTATGATGGGCAAGATTGTTATTCCAAAGTATCTTGACCCAGGAAATCCAGTTGTTAAAATTCACATCAATGGAATTGAAATCCAAAACACACTCATTGATTTAGGAGCAACAATCAATATCATGAGTAGACAAATCATGGATAAACTGAAACTTCCTAATCTTCTCTTTACACCCACACTATTACAATTAGCAGATAGATCTGTGATCAAACCAGATGGGGTAATAGAAGACATTCCAGTGTCCCTAGATTCTTGGGAATACCCTGTGGATTTCATGATCCTAACTCCCAAGAATAATCTAGGAGGCCATCCTGTTATATTAGGAAGACCTTGGTTGGCTACAGCTGATGCTTTTATTAGTTGTAGATCCGGTGATATGTACATCTCTGATGGCAGTTCAACTAAGAAATTCACTTTATATCCTCCAGCTAGGACAATTACAGATCTAGATGACACTCAATGGATAGAGGATGAAGAAGATTTACAACCTCTCTTCACAATTTCAGAAATTAGTGAAGATAATCAAATTCTGAATACTCTAGAAAATTTTGAATCCTCTCCAGAACACAAACATGAATCATTTCAAGAGGGATCCAATATTGAGTTTTTTTCATCAAGGAAGATGTATCTTCATTCTATGGACAAATTTGGCAGCTCTATAAGTGAGATTTTTCCAGGCAAAACTTTGAACATAAACAAGAACCTAGAAAAATCTCAACAAGAAGAGTTAGTCAAAGTATTATAGAGACATTCTTCTGCATATGCATGGGAGTACACTGACATGAAAGTGATAAGCCCCAAGACTTGCACTCATCACATCTATATAGAGGAAAATTGCAAACCAATCAGACAACCTCAAAGACGGATGAATCCAAATCTTAGGGAAATTATTAAAGAAGAATTGCAAAAATTGTTAAATGTCAATTTCATCTATCCCATTTCAGATAGTCAGTGGGTCTCTCCTTTGGTAATTGTGCCAAATAAAAATGGAAAATGGAGGGTATGTGTTGACTACCAAGAACTAAACAAAGCTACTCTTAAAGACCATTTTCCCTTACCTTTCATAGATCAAGTGTTAGATACATTAGCTGGAAAAAAGTACTTCTCATTCTTAGATGGGTATAGTGGTTACAACCAAATCCAAGTAGCACTTGAAGATCAAGACAAAACCACATTTACCTGTCCTTGGGGTACCTATGCTTACCGAGTATTGCCATTTGGATTATGCAATGCACCTGCAACATTCCAAAGGGCAGTATTAGGATTTTTTTCAGATCTAATACATGATTGTGTAGAGTTATACATGGATGATTTCACAGTTTATGGAAACACTTTTGAAGAAGCTTTAGAAAAATTGGAAAAAGTCTTAAAGAGATGTCAAGAAGCAAATCTTTCACTTAGTCATGAAAAATGTTTTATGATGTTTACTGAAGGTATTGTTTTAGGGCATCACATTTCAGGGGATGGGATTAGAGTTGATGAGTCAAAAGTTGAAGTCATCTCTAACTTATCTATTCCAAGTTGTCAAAGAGATGTTAGAAGTTTTCTAGGATTTACAGGATATTATCGGATATTTATAGAAAACTTAACCAAGATAGCATCTCCACTCTTCAAATTTCTTACCAAAGACTGTGAATTCAAATGGACTTCTGATTGCTAGTTAGCTTTTGAAACCCTGAAAACCAAAATTTTTGAAGCACCTATATTAAGGGGACCTAACTGGAAGTTACCTTTTCATATCTCGACAGATGCTTCCGATACAGCTCTAGGAGCAGTATTGGGACAAAACGATTTGATTCCTTATGCCATCTATTATACCAGTAAAAATTTGACTCCTACAGATTTAAACTATACTGTAACTGAAAAAGAGTTTTTAGCTGTTGTTCATGCCATAAACAAATTTAGACACTATATAACAGGCTATGAAAATTTTGTTCACACTGATCATTCTGCAATTAGATACTTAATGAACAAATCAATTACTAATGGTAGAGTCATAAGATGGTTATTGCTCTTACAAGAATTCAACATTACCATTCTAGATAGGCCTGGAAAACAAAACACAGTAGCTGATTTCCTATCTAGAATCCAAAATATCAAAGATGACACTCCAGTTGAAGATCAATTTCCTGATGAATATCTTTTTTCAATTTCTACTCAAACTCCATGGTTTGCTGATATTGCTAATTATTTAGTTTCAGGAAAATTTCCTTCAATAATGAATGCAAGGGATAAAAGAAAAATCATTTATGATAGTGCAAAATATTCATGGTTTTCTAATGAGTTGTACAAGACAGGTCCAGATTTGATCATTAGAAGGTGTGTTCGTGAAGATGAGATGCCTGAGATTCTCAAAGCATGTCATGATGAACCTTGTGGCGAACACTTTGCTGATAAGAGGACAGCCTATAAGATCCTCAATTTAGGATATTATTGGCCATCCTTGTTTAAAGATGCTAAAGAGTATGTCAAAAGGTGTGACAGTTGCCAAAGGGTAGGGAAACCTTCTCCTTCAGGTGAGATGCCATTACAACCTCAGGTACATATTGAACCTTTTGAAAAATGGGCTTTGGATTTTGTAGAACCCATTAGTCCTCCATCAAGACATAAAAGGTATATATTAGTTTGCACTGATTATGTTACTAAATGGGTAGAAGCCAAGCCATTACTTGTTGCTAATGAAGCATCTGTAGGTACTTTTCTTTTTGAGGATATTTTTACTCGTTTTGGTGTCCCAAGGGAAATTTTTACAGATCAAGGAGCTCAATTTACATCAAGGCTAGTGGAGAAAATGATGGAGAGGTACAAAATCAGGCATAGAAAATCTATTCCTTATCATGCACAAGAAAATGGTCAAGTGGAATCTACTAATAAGGTCATTGAAGGAATCCTAACAAAGACTGTTCATTTACATAGAAGAGATTGGGTAGATAGGCTTCCTGAAGCCTTGTAGGCCTATAGAACTACATGGAGAAACACAACAAACCATACTCCTTATGAAATTGTTTATGGAAAGCAAGTTTTGTTTCCCATAGAGTTCCAGATTCAAACTTTCAAAATGGAAATTCAGCTAGGACTTGATTTAACAGAGGCACAAAAGCATAGACTGGAGCAGATTAATGAATTGGATGAGATCAGACAAGATGCAGTTCAGAAAACAAGTCTAGTCCAACAGCAAAGGACTAGATGGAATGACAAGTACATCAAAGAGAAGAAATTCAAGGTGACTGGGCTCTCTTGTTTGATTCAAAATTCAAGGATTTTCAAGGTAAATTTCAAACACATTGGCTTGGGCCATATGAAATTGTTGAAATTTTTGACAATGGAGCAATAAAAATTAGGACAATAGATGAAGAAGAGGTCATTTTTCTTGTGAATGGTCATAGATTAAAGCTATATCACAAACCACTCTCAAGAGAAGAATTTGTCAAGAAGTTCCAAGAAAGAAGTGATGTGAAGTTAATGAAGAAGAATCTCTCTTCTTCATCAACTTGATTAAATTTTCTGAAGCATTTCTCTTTAAAAAAAATAAAAAATAAAAATAAATAAATAAATAAAGGTATAAACATGAAAACCAATCATTGATTGGCATGTTTATACAGAAAATATAGGGTGAAAATCAGAGTTTTTCTGACACTCTAACTTTTCCCATTTTGTTTTTGCAAGCAGCTGTTACAAAATCATAAGTTTAGATTCATTGTACTTATTATCCATTTCATTTCATTTCATTCCATTCACTTATCCATCCATACTCCATTTTATTCATTCATACATACTTCACTTCATTCCATATATCATTCATCTCACTCCATACTTCATCCACCTCATTTCCATGTCAAAATTTAAAGTTGGATGTCTTGTTACAAATGAGTAACACATGTCATGGATTGCAGGGCAGTTCTTATATTCTTCCACTCCATTTCATATATTGAATTCATTCCATTTCATCAGCCACTTCATACATATCATGACTCATCATCCATATTCATTCATATAACATCTCACTCATATCCCAAACCACTCCATTCCATGATTAAAATACTCTACAGGTACATTCTGCAGCTTAACAGACTTTCCGCAGCCAGACAGTCATTCTGCAGCTACAAATCCTGAAGGCACTAATCAGCAGACATTTGAATTGCAACAAGATGATCCAGTATATCTATGAATAATAAGAATCAAGAAGGATTATGAAGACTCTTCCAAAGTATAACAAAGAAGACAAAGACCACAAAAAGAAAATGAAAAGCAGAGGTAACAAGTTTAGATTATAATGCCATTTCATAATGTTTAGCATAGTTTTAGTTATGAATCATTCGAAAAAATTGTTTTGATTATTTTTATTGATCATGTCCAATATACCCTCCACAAACTTTGGATTAAAATCTCTCATTTCAAATTCTATACCCGACATCATTTAAGCGGTTAAAAAGGCTGAAGTGTTTAATTTCCTCACGTCACCCAACCAAATCATTCAATGATGATTTTCTTTTCCGTTGTAAAAATTTCCGCAGTATTTTCACTCATTAATTCGTTTTCTCCACCTCACTCCATTAACTCATTCCGTAACTACTTCCATCACTCCATTCTGTAGCTGGCCCTTCATTCCGCAAAAATAGAGATATTCCTATCACCGTGAGCAGAGCAAAGGGTATATCAGTTTGAATATCAAAGCCCTATCACCATGAGCAGAGATTGAGCATTGTCACTGTCAACCAGAGGTATATCAGTGAGAAATTTGAAGCCATTGTCACTATCAACCAGAGGCATATCAGTCCGAAGTTTGAAGCCATTGTCACTATTAACGCAGAGATATATCAGTCCGAAGTTTGAAGCCATTGTCACTGAGAACCAGAGGTATATCAATTCGAAGGTGGAAGTTATTGTTTCTGTGGGTGGACAGAGTATTAATCTGAACATTGAAGAAGCAATTATGGGTTTCATTGTAAGAATTGAACCAGTGGGTACAAAATACCTGGAAGGTTACCCTCAATGTAAAGAAATGTTGCAACAAGTAGGATGGCTACAATTTCTTGATAAATTTAATGGATTCCACAAAGAAGTCACTAAAACATTTGTAAGGTCATTTAGAGGAGCTGAGGTTGAAGTGGGAGATGTCAAATTCACTGTCACTGAGGTTTTCATTGCAGAAGCAACGGGATTGCTTAGAAATGGAGAGAGATGGTTCAAAAACAGAGAATTCCATAATGAATCATGGAAGCAAATTCTAAAATCACCAAGTATGGATTTCACTGTGTTTAAGAAAGGAATCCCAAGTTCTGCATTGAAAAATAAATGGAGAAATATCTTGCTTATTCTGCAAAAATTTATTACATGTGAAGGTAGATATGGCACATTTTATGTTTACCACATTAGACTGATAATGCATTTTCTGGAGGAAGAGTTAAACTTACCCTACTTTTTGCTTCAAATTTTGAAAAAGATGGCTTCATGTGTTCAAAGAAGGGTCCAATTTTTAGAGACAACTCTATACCATCATGGTTTGGTTAAGATTTTAATTGAACACCATTTAGCCAAAACAAATGATACTTGGGATAATTTCTTGATAAGAAATCATTTTGAAGAGCCAAAAGAGCCCTCACCCGAACAACAGCCTACAAGGAGAAGCAGAAAATGGATAGCTTCAAAAATTGAATTTGACAAAATAGTCCAAGAAAGTAGTGAGGAAATCATCTCAGAGAAGTTGACTCAAATCAAGAGACAACTTAAGAAAGAAAAGGTAATCAAGAAATCTGCCACAGAAAAGGGAGAGGGATCTTCCCAGCCAAGAAGAAGCCATAGACTAAAGGGGAAACTAAGAAAAACTCAGATCAAACAAACAGGGGTGATAAATATAGAAGATGAAGAAACATCTATTGAAGAAGATGTTGAAGAGGATTTTAATGAAGGAACCCCTGAAATTGACCCTGTTCAGCAAGAATTTTATGACTATGTTGAAACTTTAGAAAGGAAAGCTTCAGAGATTAGAGATAGGACCCCTAGTCCTCCACTGTCCGAAATAGATTTGTTAAGAAGGGATAGGTATGAGCTGGAAATACTTAATAGACACATCAAAAATGAGAATGATATTCTGAAGGAACAAGTCAAACTCAAAACCGATATGAACTCAACCTTATCTCTACATATGGACAAAGTGGAAAAGGCTAATGAAAAGTTGAAAAAGAGGAACAAGAAGCTAATCAGGGCACTTATTAACTTAAGGTTCAAACTTTTCATCAGAAAACCCAGAAGATCTTTAGCTTCTAGGCAAAGAAGAAGGAGAATATTAGATGTTCTTACAGAAGCCTCTGAGTTTATGGAATAAGTTGCATGAGGACATGCAAGAAGTCAGCAGTGGGGGTATCTTGAGCCTCAAGATTGTGCTTTCTTTCATCTTACTTTACCTCATTTTCCTTTGTCCATTGTTATCCCAGACCCAATTGATCAATGAATTTAGTTAAAATTACTTTTAGAATGATTTACATGACTAACTTGCTAAGTTTTGTGATTTTTGTCATTGTAATGCATTTTGACCGGAACTAGCTGCAGAATGCAGACATTCCGTAGCTAACCGGAAATTCTGCAGCTGTCTTCATGTTTGGGAATGTTCTAGGTGGCCTCTCAAGAAAAACCACATATGGGTATATTCCACGTCATGTCTACATTGTTCGTTGCTCACCATGAAGGAAAAACCGAATTCTGGATATGGTTTTGATACGTGGGAACTCATTTAAGGAAGCAGATTTCTAATAGGACTGTCTTAGTCTAGATGTCCTTTTCCTTTTTACGCTTCCACTTTAAGAGTCCTAGTATGATTTCGATAAGGAAAGACAATGATCCTTGAATTGTTGCAAGTCTTGTTATGTAAATTTGTTATAAAAACACTTGGAAAACCGAGAGCTAGGCTAGATTTTTCTTAGATCTTGTGCTACATTTCTGAAGACGCAGATTGCTATGTTCAAGTTATTTCTCCTTTAATGAAGAAGACAGTATTGTTTTGAAAGCATTGATTTGATTTGGAGTTAGATTCCGTCTGGTGGTAGAGGGCCCCTGCCTCCTGCACGGTTTTACTTGCGTAATTTAGATAAGTATCTTAGTTGCGTTTACGTTTTTGAAGTATGAGTTCATAGTTAATTTCATAGCCACTATAGTTATACTCGTTCTAAAAACTCTTCCAAAAGAAGAAACTCTTCCAAAAGATTATGATAATGAATGGGAAATGGTTATAGTGTTGTAGGATTTAATTGTAGTTTCTTTTGTTCACTATCACAGTTACACTTGTTCTAAGCACTCTTCCAAAAGAAGAAACTCTTCCAAAAAATCCTTATGATGTCCAAAGCATGACTGTGATGATGAATGTTTTAGTTATTTGTTTTCACTAAGTAACATAGCTGATCTTTCTCTTAAAACGCTCTTCCAAAATATCATAATGATGGGTAGGAGACAATTGTGATATCTTAGTTTTTAAATTGCTTTCAGTCTTTATGTTTGCATTTGCACTGAATTGTACAGTCAGGATTGTTCTAAGAAACTCTTCCAAAATACCAATCATGATGGACAAACAGGCTGTATAATCCCATAGATTAATGCATGATAACTTAGTTAGGATACTTCGGAGTCTAATTGCGTTTAACTCATGCTCTGTTATTTTGTTTTGAGTTTGATAATGACTTGTTAGTTCAACACTGTTTTAGACTAGTGACATCTTAAGTTTAGTTTTAACTTAACTCATTGCATTTACACTCCAAATTTAGTTGTCATCCACTGCATATTAGATTACTTCAGTTGTTAGACTTAACAAAATAGCCTTCATTATTTACAAACTTCTTCTTGTTCCAAATCTATAATTGATTCATAACCATATGAACAGAAGACAATATCATTTCAAGGCCTGAGGTACTTTTGAAACTTCTTTACTACTTCATAAACAGAGCATTTCCTCAAAAGACTACTTTAAAAAGAAATCTATAACTCTTGGGTGAGGTTTAGTGATGATTAACTAAGTTGCAGAATAGAGTTAAGAACTAGTCTTAGAATAAAGATCTTATGATGGTATCAATGTTTTCCTCCAAATATGCTTCAACAAATCTCTAATCATGGATAAAATGTTGCATCATTATAAGCTAGTTTTTTAATTGTTTAGTTAGGAGAATTTTCATATTTAGCTGACCACTTCTCAAGCTTTCTCTCAAAATACCTTTGATGAAAGAATTGGACAAGTTGAGTTTATGTTTTGAGTCATTTGCTTAAAAGTCATTATCAAGCTTTGTTTATACTTAGTCATAGTTTAGATTTGATTCTGTTTCAATATTTGCAATTGCATTTGTCATTTGTCATCAACCAATTAGGCTTCAATCTGTTTTTAATCATTAGCTTCTTTCCACTAGCTTTCTAGTCATTTTCCTTGCGAACATAAAACTACCAAAAGACCAAAAACATCATAAAACACTAAACACAATGCATTAAGAGACAAACACCTAGGCACATACGGTGCACTTCACTTCAGCAGTTTACCAAACTTGGTTGACAATTAAATGAACTCAATTTAGGAGACTAGGTTGAGACCAAACAGTTACCTCTTCTGATTCTGACAAAGAAGAAACTGAAAAACATGATTCACATAAATAGGTACAACCACCCTCTAATAAGGGTGATTAAACAATAGAACCACCATTCCCTGAGCGTTTAGTTTTAACTAGAACGCCTGAGCCACCTGCTTTTAATCTTCTAGGGGAATTGCAGAATCTATATGTTAAAATTCCACTTTTACAGGCACTAAGAGATGTACCAATTTATTCCAGAACCATGAGAGATATTTGTGTTAAGAAACTTGGTAGGAAAGTTAAAGATCCCCTTACAATTCATGTTATGGGTGATCTATATGCATTAATGTTTGGTAAAGCCCCTCTAGTTAAATATGGAGATCCCGACCATCCTACTGTGACAGTCCAAATTGGTAAAGCAATAATCCCTCAAGTTTTGGTAGATTTAGGTGCTACTATAAACATTATGAATCTTGAAACTTCACAATTTCTATAGCTAAATAACACAATCAGAGATACACCAACCATTCTAGAGTTAGCTGACCATTCTATAATCAAACCAGAAGGAGTTGTTGAAGTCTTAATTATCTCAATTGAGTCATGGAATTACCCAGCTGAATTTTTGGTGTTACAAACTAAAACAAAGTTGGGGGGACATCCTTTAATCTTAGGAAGGCCTTGGTTAGCCACAACTGATGCCTTTATCAGCTGCAGATCTGGTTCAATGACAATTTCCAATGGATATGAAACTAAAAATCTTACTCTCTACCCTCACGCTAAACCCATGATTAATAATGAGAATTCTGTATGGATGGATTATGATGATCATGCTATTCAACCTATTTTGACTATCGGACAAGCTTTAAACCTTAAATATACCACTGAGGATGAGGGAATTAATAATTTCATTTGTGAACCCTCCTCTGTGACTTCTGAAACACAGAATAAACTGGCTACACTTTTGGAATCAAATTCCCAGGAAAAGCTTAAATATAAAGATCTACCTCAAACATCAACTATCATATCTTCTAAAAGCATAACAGTAGAAATCGAACCTAGAAAAACACTGAACATAAATCCTGACCTGACAGGTACTGAAACACAGTAGTTAATGAAATTATTGCTTGAAAATAAGGAAGCATTCGCATGGGACTATACAAATATGAAGGAAATATCCCCTGAATTATGCACTCACCGGATCTATACTAAGGAATGTTGTCAACCAGTCTGTCAACCCCAAAGATGAATGAACCCTAATTTAAGATAAATTGTTAAAGAGGAACTTCAGAAATTGCTTAATGTAGAATTTATATACCCTATATCTGATAGTGAATGGGTTTCCCAATTGGTAATAGTCCCTAAGAAAAATGGGAAATGGAGAGTGTGTGTAGATTATAGAGCCTTAAATAAAGCCACTCAAAAGGATCACTTTCCTTTACTGTTCATTGATCAAGTGTTGGGTATTTTTTCAGGGAAGAAATTCTTCTCCTTTTTAGATGGATTTAGTGGGTATAACCAAATCAGAATTGCACCCCAAGACCAAGATAAGACCACTTTTACTAGCCCTTGGGGGACTTTTGCCTATAGAGTTCTTCCATTTGGACTATGTAATGCACTAGCAACTTTTCAAAGGGCAGTTATAGGAATCTTTTCTGATATGCTGAATGACTCCATGTAAATATTTATGGATGAATTTACCCCTTATGGTGTGTCTTTTGAAGATGCATTACAGAATCTTGAGAAAGTACTTAAACGTTGTATACAAGCTCACCTCTCCTTAAGCACCAAAAAATGTCATATGATGATGAGTGAAGGAGTAGTGCTTGGACATTTTATCTCATCTCAAGGAATTCAGGTAGATCCATCCAAAATACAAGTCATTCAGAATCTTCCTGTTCCTAAAACACAAACTGATGTGAGAAGATTCCTAGGACATGCAGGATATTACAGGAGATTTATCAAAAAAAATTCCAAAATAGCTTCTCCTTTATTTGTGTTACTTATGAAAAATGTTGAATTCAAGTGGACTAATCTTTGCCAGGAGGACTTTGTACAACTCAAGCATCAGTTATCTACAGCTCCTATTTTGAGAGGACCTGATTGGGCACTTCCCTTTCATATATCTTCTGATGCTTCAGATACTGTAGTTGGAGCTGTCTTGGGACAAGAGGAAAACCATCTTCCTTATGCTATCTACTTTATCAGTAAGAATATGACCCCTGCTGAGCTTAATTATGCAGTTACTGAAAAGGAATTTTTAGCAGTAATTTATGCTATTAATAAATTTCGACATTACATTACCGATTACTCTACTTTTATCAATACTAATCACTCGGCTATTAAGTATTTAATGAAAAATTTTGTCACAAATGCTCAAGTTACCAGATGGTTATTGTTATTACAAGAGTTTGATATTACAATTGTAGATCGACTAGGTAAATAAAATTTTGTTGTTGATTTCCTTTCACGGTTAAAAACTGATGATAATATTCCAGTAGATGATTCCTTTCCTGGTGAGTATTTATTTGAAGTTTCTCCTCACTCACCATGGTATGCAGACATTGCCAATTATTTGGTTGCAGGAAAGTTACCATCACACCTGTCACATCGAGAGAAAATAAAAATCATTCAACAAAGTGCTTGGTATAACTGGATAAGTGGGTGTATTTTCTACACAGGACTTGATCATGAAATCCAGAGATGCATTAGAGAGGATGAAGTGTATGATATACTAAAAGCTTGTCATGATGGCCCTTGTAGAGGGAAATTTGCTGATAAAAGAACGACACATAAAATTATTAGGATGGGTTATTATTGGCCCTCACTCTCTAAGGATGCAAAGAAATATGTTCGGGCTTGTGATAGTTATTAGAGAATGGGTAAACCTAATCATAGAGATGAAATGCCGTTAAACCCCTAGGTAATACTTGAACCATTTGAAATATGGGCCTTAGATTTTGTAAGACCCATTAATCCTTCATCCAACCAAAGAGTTTATATATTCATCTGCACATATTATATGACTAAATGGGTGGAGGCCAAAGCACTTCTTAGAGCTAATAAAGAATCTATCCTAGATTTCCTATTTGAAAAAATCTTTGTTTGATTTGGAGTCCCTACAGAGCTAGTTGCAGATGGAGGACCTCCTTTCAATTCTCATGGTTTCAAAGCCACCCTTCAAAAATATCACATTCATCGTAGAATGACTACACCATACCACCCCCAAGCCAATGGGAAGGTGGAAAGTACAAAAAAATTAATAGAAGCCATTCTAACCAAAACAGTGAAGGATAACCAGAAGGATTGGTCTCAAAGGATCCCTGAAGCACCATGGGCTTACAGAACTACTTGGAGAAATACTCCAATATTTTCTCCCTACGAATTGGTTTATGGTAAAAGTGTTGTTTTTCCTGTGGAATTTGAAATTAAAACCTTAAGGAATTCTTTAGCTATTAACCTTGATTTGACTGATGTGTAGACAACTAGGTTGCAACAAATTCATGAACTGGATGAAAAAATATTAGATGCCATTCATCAAACAACCATGATCCAACAATAAAGAACAAAGTGTCATGATAAAATCATCATGCACAAGTAGTTCCAAAAAGGTAATTGGGCTTTATTATATGATTCTCGGTTTGAAAACTTTCAAGGGAAGATACGTACAAGATGGTCGGGACCCTATGAAGTAGATGCTGTTTTTCCCAATGGAATAGTAAGGCTCTTAACAATTGATGATTTTAAAACACCACTATTAGTAAATGGTCATCGGCTTTGTTTGTACCAACGCTCTATTTCTAAAGAAGATTTTAAGGCCACTTGCATGGCAGATGCACATTATCTCTTTCTAGGGGAGTCTTCTGCTCCTCACTGCATTTAATTGTTTTCTGCATTGTATTTTTAGTATTAGATTATATTTATTAAAATAATAATCCATATCAAGGGTTGACATGTTAAAATTGATTATTTTGTAGATTCTTGATTAAGGAAAGGCTTACCAAGTAAGGAAAATTTCACCACATGAAGATCGAAGCTTCATTTTGAGAAGCATTGCTCCCCTCATTTAAACTCATTTCCCCATCTCCTAGTAAAAATTCATCATTTTCATTCCTTTTTCCCTTTTCATATCATTTTTCCTATTTTTCCCATTGCTGAAACACCATTCTTCAGCAAATATTTTCCCTATTCTTTATTGCTAAACTACCATTCCTCAGCAAATATTTTCCCCATTTTCCCACTGCTAAAAAATCACTCCTCAGCAACATTTTCCCTATTTTTCCATTGCTGAAACACCACTTTTCAGTAGCATTTCATTCATTTTCCCATTGCTAAAACACCATTTCTTCCTCCAAAAACATGACTATGCAACATTTTCTGTCATGAAATCATCTTCTTCAGTCTTTCATTTTCACTTCTCTTATTCCTTGTGTTAATATTGTCTGTTCACTGCCTTTTTCTTATGATAAAGAAGACCTCTAATATGATCTCCCTCATGTTTCAAAAATTTTCTAAATTTCTTCCATGAATATTGATCCATTATAAAAAAGCACTATATTTTTCGAACTACAAATCAAAGGTAAATATAAGGTATGTAAATTTTATGTAAATACAATTAAACTATGGTTTAAAGAGAAGATTTTGTTTATTATGACCACGATCTCCACACACTTAAAGACATCATTTCACCATATTTGGGGGGGAATATCAAAATTATATGCCATCATTTCACAGCATGCTAATTACCGTCATTTTTACTACCCATTACTTTGCCTCTTCACCGTTACTCCATGCTCTCATTCGCAAAGTTTACTCTATTCAAAGTTTGGTAACTTCGCTCTTTGCCTCTGAATTTTACCAAAGCTGGTTAACTATGGGAGGACCTGCTATTCGACATGAGCCCAGCTCAATAACTCTGCTTGAATTATTCCCAGACACGTATCAGATTTTTCAGCAGGCAGGTTGGGTAGGATATTTTGAGAGACTTCAAGAGTTTGATCCACAACAAGTCTTGGAATTTTCACAAAATCTTCAGGAATATCATTCTACTATCCAGGGAGTCCGAATTTTGGTTTTAGAGGGCTACATAGCATAGGTTTCAGGTCTTCCGGTCATTGGTACTCGATGGTTTAGTTAGAAGCACATCATTCTGAATGCACAACAGGACTTTCTTCTACCAAGAGAACATGTTGATCTTAAAGGCTGGGGTGTTGGACTTCACTCATTGCCTCCTCCTTGGCCGAAAGTTTCTAAAATCATCAAAAATTATCTCACTTGTGAAGGTCGCTATCAGGTAGCCTATCAGCATGACTTTGTCTTAATAAGTCATTTAAGACACATTAGACTAGTGAATATTCCTTACTATTTACTTGGATGCATTAGAAATATGTCATATTACTGTAGAAGGGTAAAATTCCCACTCCTTTCTGTTAGTCTCCTATACCAATAGGTGTCATTTTTCATGATTCTCTTGATTGAACTATGGAATATGTTCAAACCTTTTTCTTGAGCAAAGGTGTTCCATATTCTTGAAAAACCCAAAAAAAAAAAAAAAGAAATTAAAAAATGTAAAGAGGGTATACCCTAAAAGAAAAATCAAAGGGTAAGAAAAATAAATTGGTCAGAAAAGTAAAAGAAATGAACCCCAAACAAAAAATAGACCAATGAAAGTGTGCAAATCCAAATGCCACTACTATTCCAATTTTGTAAATAAGCAATTGTGTGCAGCTTGTCAAACTTATGTCACAATTCATGAATGGTCAAACTGTTTAAGCTTGGCTAGTTCATGTTTCAATTTCATGTTTTAGAATAGAGAATAAGTATCTGACCAAACAGTTTAATCTTGGCAGATAAGTAGATAGGTAGAGTTAATAAAAGGTGCTCAACAATTTAATCTGAGCCCTTGGATGTAATAAGGGTAGAAATAGATAGATTTATTATGTAAAAAGAAAAGGTTGAAAAGGGTTTGCAAGTCCAAATGCACCCTAATAAAAAGGAGAAAGTGGTAATAGTAGATAGGGTAGGTAGATGGTGGTGCAGAGTTTTATCTGATGAATGGTGCTGCTAAATGTTTTTGATCCTTTACTTTCATCACAAATACTGAAGCAGGAAACACAATGGAAAAATCACAGCAAGCAAAGTCAAAAATCATTAACCTCCCTCATCACTTCCCCCCTTAAAAGTTTTACTAATTTCCTCCAAAGTACTAAGGTGTTTGGAGATCAAAAGGGCTCAAGGCATTTCCTTGACTTTTGGAGGGACCGGACCCTCGGCCTAATGATCAAAAAGACCTGAGTACTTGAGATAATTCATCATTATAATCATTCACTTTTAACTTTTTCCTAAGTAAAATCCAATTTTACTTAGGAAAATCATGCAAAATTCCACAAAAATCCCTCAAAATAGCTTACTATTCTAAGTTTAAGTGTTGAAGATGAGATATTGCAATTTACTTCAGAAATTGTCACTTTCGTAGATGTGTAAAGTATTTTGAGTTCCCTTGTCCATCTGTCATATTAATGTTTAACTCTATTTACTAAATCCCTAGTGAAATGCCCTATCCTAAGTATATAACTCCTTTTATATAAATATCCAAAAAACCCCTCTATTATGTTTTAACCAAAGTATTTACTCCCAAAATATTCATTAAAAACCCGATTTATACAAGCCCTTTGGTTAAATATATCGTTATACTATAGTCCCGCCCCTATGGTAAATTAATTACATCGGTTAATTTATCATATAATAAAGTAAAAAAAAAATATACAAGCAACATTTAAACATATGATTTATATGTTTAACACAAATAAAGGATAAAGCCCGATGTTTTACTTTTTTTACCAAAACTTGGGAAAAACCCCATGCCACCGTGGCTCATCCACCTGGCATCCCGTCCGAAACTTTAAATAAAGACCCGCGCGTAAAATTCATTAACCCCAACCCTTTATAACTATGGAATTAATTAGTTATCAGAACTAATTAATAACCGTTTTCCACCAATTCTGTGCCACCCGGGATGATTAATTAAACACTAATTAACTCGGGCCCGCACGATAATACCCCGCCATCTCCCCGTCATTTCAACCATCCGATCATCCGCTGGCAGATCTACGATCCACATCAATTCCGCTACCCATCCTTTGACAGAGTTTTAACGCGCGGTGGATTGGTGTTATTTGACTAGTCACCCATCCACGTGTCGATACTTTAATGGAATCGCTGCCCGCTCATCTAATACCACCTTTGTCCATAAGCGGTGCGGGGACTAACCACTTACCGCCCGACCCCTGCACACGTCAGCCCGTACCAACGTGACGTCACTCCTCGAAAAACTAAAAACCCCCCTTTTGACTTTGGAAATAAAACAAATTCGCGTGTTTTTATGTCATTTTCATCATTTGAACGCGACTGCGCTTTCCGCTAAGAATTTCAAAATTCCACTGAAATCCACTGTTCAATTCGATTTCGCTCCAGAATTCCGCCAGACCTGTATTCAAGTATCCTCCTGCTACCGTCCGATACCTGTTAAAAGTCAGTTTGCCTCCAAGAACAGGTATTTATCCTATTTCGCCTCGAACTGCAAATAAAACTCTGTTTTCTTTGTTTTTCACTGAATCAATGTTTAAATCATATTCCTAAGATCATTTCCTGAGTTTTACGACTGTAAATTGTTCCCCTGAACCTGCAATTGTGCCAATTTCCCTCAATTAGATCAAAATCACACCCGGCCTGTGAAGAAAACTAGAAACCTCCGTTTTGAATCCACAAGAACCAAAATGGAGGCCCCGGCAGCTTTGAATGTAACTCCACTGAATTCCCCTCACCGAGAGTTAGAATATTTACCTTTAGTAGATAAAGATTTCCAGATTAAAGACTTGCATTTTGATGAAAGTCCCCTTCTGAGTTATTATCGCTGCAGAGACGAGTACTCGAAGGGGCAAGATCTCATTGGGTTTTGGGAATCCAATCTCCCGAGATATCTCATCCCCTCAGTCATTTCTTTCCCAGAAATCATCCACTATTGCCATTCTAACTATGATCCCACTCAGAGAGCTGTAATATCCCCTGACCAGAGTGTTCTTTTCCATATTACTCCCCAGTCTATCAATGCAATGCTACATTTTGAACCAGGTCAAGAACTAGCACCTTTGTCTATAGAGGCACTGATTGAAAAGTCTAATCAATTGACCCCAGAAAAATTGAAGTCCATGTGCCAGAATTTCATGCTGCCTGAACATCAACCTAAGGGAATTCCTCCCTATGGTTTTTATTATTTCACTAAGTTGGGAAGGCTCATCTTAAATATGATATCTTTTGTCTTGGGTTTCAATACCAGTGAATATGTTGATGAGATAACACTCGCTTTGCTGTCTATTTTTACTCCTGGGCAACCTCCTGAAGTCAAATATGACTTTGCCTCCTTCATAGCCAATAAGATCCATGATCAGTTCATGAGGCTAGATGATGAGAAAGTTTTCAAATATTCCTCATTTATTTATCATCTCATTATCTTCTATCAATCAGAAAAATTCCCTTTCCCTGTTAAAAAGCTTGATGCCAAGGGAAACCCTAGGTCAGTAATATTTTGGTCTCCCATAATTCATTCTTCCTATAAGTCTCCATATTCTTATACTGAGTTCATAGGTATTTTTGTATATCCTGCAACTACCTTGTTGACAGGAATCCCTCCTCCAAGGCTCAGTAATGAAATCAAGAAGACCTTGCAACTTTCAAGGACTTATAAAGTTGGAGATTGGTATTTATATCAAAACCATACAGTCATCAGAATCTATGGATGTGAATTACATCCATTCAAATTGCCAAGATATGTGCCCATGAGAATTTTTGCCTTGGAATATTTCAGGCAAATGAATAATTCAGATGTGATCCATTTTTGTAGTGTGAAGAAGAAAGCCCAACTAAGGATCAAAAGTCAATTAGGACCTTTCATCTGCAACTGTAGGGAGGCCGAGCGAGAGGCAGAAAATATACTACAGGGCCATTGCAAGTTCCAAAGAACTTTTCGTTGGGTTCCTTATGACCCATTTGGTTTTATTTGTGAAAAGAGAATAAAGAATAAATCATCCCCTTACATACACCACAAGATTCCTGAACTAGAAAAATATGCCAACCAAGATGAATGGGTTGAAGAAACACTAGTTGAAGAAGAAAGTGAAGAAGAAAAAATGAACAGAATGATGAAATATTTTGAGAAGGAGTATGACCTAGAATCTTGTGGTCAAGTGCAGGTACCTGACATTGGCACTTCTTCAGCAGAAAATCTACAACAGACATTACAGGAAGGCAGTTCACCAGTGGCAGCAGAATCAAAAGGCAAAGGAAAGGAACCTGAAATTCAGGTCATTGAAACTTTAGTCATGGCAGAGAAACCTCAAACTTCCAGAGCACCTGACTAAACACAAATTTCTCCCACTCAGGTAAAACATCATGAGGTTTCAGAATTACAAACTCCATCCAACATCGAAATAGGAAAGAAAAGGTAGGTTCTAGACACTACTCCTCTTAAAGAGTCCTCAGGAATACATCAAGCCAAAAAACATAAACCAGATCCACTTCCAGATGTGGAAATCATAGATGAGGTGTTTGATGATGGAAGAGAAGACAGTCAGCTAACTGGTTCTGTTAGTGTGACCTATACAGAGCAGAAAGGAAAAGCTTTACACAAGCAGTTGAGTACTAAAGTGTCCTCCTTTAGGCCTCCAAAAATAGATACAGGGGATATAAAAAGAACTTTCATCAATATAAAGGCAAAGAATGATCCATTAAGAATGAAGGTATATGATCAATATATGAAAATGGCTCCCCATAATCAGGAAAGGTTAATGTCAGCATTTGACATTTCACAAAGAAAAATGATGATGAGCCACTTCAAGTCAAAGGTGCCAAAATCCATGTCAGTAGCTGATTATATTAGAACAAATTTTGAGGTCCTGGCTAAGGACATTCATCCTTTAGACCAGATTGAGCTGCACAAACAAACTGGGGAAATGGTGTATTCCACTCTGACTAATAAGGCCATGGCAGCCCTAACACTGCAAGATTCTTTAAATAACACAAGCGCCCAATTGCAAATTGAGAAGGCCTCTTCCCAGGCCAAAGATAACAGAATAAAGTCTTTGGAAGACATAATCATTAGTTTGGGTCACAATCCCAAAGACATTAAAAGCAGCGAGGCATTAATAAAGAAGAAAGATGATGACATAGCTACACTGAGAAAGCAGCTAAAATTGCCAGCCTCAAGGCACCCCTAGACCCAAGAAGTTTTAAAGGGGAATTCACAAGAAGAGGTAATGGAGTTGCTCCTAAATATGACTGAGCGACTAAGTGAGACAGAGAAGGAATTAGAGCAAGATTTACAGGAAAAGGAAGCTATCATGCAGGCATCCACCACAGAAGCTACTACAACCACAGGTACTACAACAGCAAAGCAACAAACAGAGCCAGAACAGGTAAACACTTCTGGTTTGAGTTCTGATGAGTTAATAAAACAAATGGAAGGTTTACAATTAAGAGTCACAGAACTTCAAACCACAAAGTTACAATTAAAATATTTGGAGCAGAAGTATGATACATCTAAGAAGACAGTTGCTGATAATGCCTGGGAAATCAAAAGATTGGACAAATTAGTAAAGGCTTTGGAAAAAGATCTTTCACTAGAAAAGCCTATGAAGGAAATAAATGAAATTATTTGGGGTAATATAATTGAGTTAATAAAGAGTATTTGGCCTTCTATTCAAGCAATTTTTGAACAAAATGACCTGATTAAAGTAGCTTAGGAAGAAATAAACAGAACAAGAGATGAACTAAGAGGTAGACCTGAGCAGGCCAATCAACTTATTCAATTTTTGAACACCCGAACAAAACAACAACTTGCAAGACTAGGAATTGAAGACAGGACCGGCACTATTTTGATGATAAAAAGAGTTTTCATCAAAAGAACTTTTATGAAGAATTTAGAAAGGAAGTGTTCAGATATTTTGGAGGATATTAATGCTTTCAGACAAAAATTTCAAGTTTTGTTAGACAGTGGGTTACCCAGTCCAATGCTTTCACAGGACCAAATAATGGAATTAGAAACCTATGTCAAGAAAATAGAGAGCCATGCTCAAAATACAACTGCTAGTTCTATCATTTTGACAGAAACATCGTTGCCAATAGGGAGAAATCTATATGACAGGTTGAAGAACTTATTTCATTTAGAACATGAAATAAAGTATTTGTTTCCTGATGAGCCCACTTTTTACAAACTCACAGAGGCGGATGAGACATTGAGGAAACTTAAAAGTACTATGATACCAGAAGATCAATGGTGGAATGACTTATTGGAAATTCTATGAAAATTATCTTCAGTATAAAAATTTTATCTTTTTACTATCATGTGAAAGATAAAAAGAAGCACAGATGAAAGAGTATCATTTGAACAGGTTAAAGAGTATCCGTGAAGACAAAGAGTATCAGACAAGCAAAGAAATTACTCCAAGGGACAGCACCGAGCCCTATTTCAGCACTTACCTCCAGCACATCAGCAAAATGAGGGAACAACACATCAGCAGTTACTTATTATTCTATCCACGAGACCATTTGTCTCCTGTTTATTTGTAAATTACTCCTTAGTCACCCTAGATTATTGGCTAGGTTAGTATGAGATTTTTTCAAATATTTCTTGTATAAATAAACCCTCAAAGAGAGTATTGAGGGTGGATTCTATTACTTTGTTGTAACATTGAGATTTTCAGAATAAAAGCATTTTGGAGAAATTTATTCGTGGCTTACTGGATGACGATTTGAAGCTCAGGACTTTTTGCAGGATTCATGTGTTGGACTGCAGTTCAATAAGTCTTTCTACCCTTTGTCTTAAGTTTTATATTAGTTTATAATATCATTATGTCCATTTCTGAATAATTTACATAAAGGATTGAATCAGAATTTACTTAATTGTACTCTGATTTCATATGTGATTGTTCTTAATGTTTTCCTCTAAATTGGTTATAAGCATGAATTCTTAAATGCTCTTGCTTTGCTAATTTAAACATTGTTGATTACTATAATAAAGAATTCTTCATTGCTCTTTATTTGTAGTCATCTCATTCCTTTCTTTTGAACATGGTGAAAGATTCTTAGCTGCCTTTCATCCCTTCAAAATCATCCCATCCACTTTAAATTTTAAGGATTGTTCTCTGTCTAGCTATCTTGCCCTGTAAAGCCATCTTGTGTGTAGAATAGAAATCCAATAAAGCCATCCTTTGACTCCATAGCCCAATGGACTGAAAACTTTCAACCTTGCCCTTAGTTTGTGGATTCCACCATTTTTCAAAACAAACTCTTGGATCTATAACTAGCCTAAAACCTTCTAAGAACAAAGATAAATCATAAAGAGAGAGCCCTCTCTCGATGCAGATTGGCTAGATTCTGCATCTGAAGGTTGGTTTGTGGTTACCTCGGGTATACTTTCCTTTTCCACAACTTCAAGGAAAACCTGAGTGATAACATAGTGGCGACCATACTGGGGATCTGAATCATTTTTATTTGTTAGTGTTGTTCAATTATAAGCTATGGACAGAGTCTGAAGATCAGCCAGGTAGCCTTTGAAATTGCTTTTTCTCTGCAATTGCAAAAGTAAATAAATGTTGCTTCAGTCTATCTTTGATTTAGCTTATATACTGAACCTTAGTTTCAAAATATTCAATCAGATTCTCTAGTTTAACAGATCTTTGAGAAAATTTTAATCATACATCATTATTTCTTGAAGAATTTGTAGAAGTTGTATTTATTCTTTCAATTAAAATCAAAAATCTAAAAACACATAGTCTAGGAAAACTGGCTTCAGAAAGGATTCGACATACTAGGTCAAACCCTGACCCTAATCCACCACCAATATTTGAAAATCCAAATCTGATTCCTAGGATTCTTAGAAGACGAGGAAGTCAAGAAAGTTCTGAAAGAGGAAGTCAAGAGAGTTTAGGAAGTTCTAGACCACTTTCTAGATCTGCATCCTGTCCCGTGAAAATCATATATATTGATGAAATTCCTTTTGATGCACGATTTGAAACATCTTTATTTGTGAATTTTTCTGAAACCGAATTATCCAGATTAGTTCCAGATCCATTGTTCTTTGAAGATTTGCAATACAGATTTGTTTCACATCATCTTGACCGAGAATTACATCACTCTATTCAGACTGAACAAACCTTTGAAGAAAGTTCAAACATCTCTGTAATTACTGAAGTATCTCCAAGTTCAGTTACTTTTTCTCAAGCTTTTCAAACACTTGTCACCCTTTCTACTCCTCCATCTCCTCCTGCCAGACTATCAACTCCTGTTACCCCACTATATCTTCCAATGGCCAATCGATACGCCCCTTTACAGCTACCAGCCAACCCTCCTGCTTTGCCCCAAGATTACCAGAGTAAGATCACACCTTTTGATGGATCAGGTACTTACACAGCACAACAACACACCAAAAGGATGATTGATTACTTTGAGTTCTATGAGATTGATACTGATAATGTCCGAATGAGAATTTTCGTTCAGAGTCTTACTGGAGAAGTTAGGGCATGGTTTAGGGCCCTTGCTCCAAATACTATTGCTGATTTACCAGCTTTATATAGGGAATTTTTGAACAGATGGGAGAAGAAGAAGGATCCTCTTCAGATCCTGACAGAATTCAAAAAATTAAGAAGAAGACCTAATGAAACAGTACAAGATTACATCATTAGATTCAATGAAGCATATAATGCAGTTCCTCAAAACTTAAGACCCCCACCTGACTCCGTATTGGTTAAATTTCTAGACGGTTTTGATTCTGACATTGCTTATTCCCTCAGGGAAAGAGCTCCACAAACATTAGAGGAAATGCAAAGCATAGTGGTGAGTGTAGAAGCAAATCTGATAGAAAAACGAGCCAGAGCAAGAGCAGAAAGAAGAATGCCTCTGAATGAAGAACCTTCAGCTTTTGAAAAGAAGCTGGATGCAATCATTAAAGGTATGGAAAGATTAGGAGATAGAGTGGAGACCATTGAAAGAAAGTCTTCTAGTGATAATCAGAATGTTGCAAGAAACCCAAACTTTAGGAGAAATCTGAATCAAAATATTGGAAAGAATGTCCCTGACCAAAACATTAGGCCACCTTTCCAAGAAAACTTTGTTGAAGGTTCAACTTCTGAAGAACCTATAGAAGATGTAGAAATAAACAATGTAACTGATGACAAAAATGAACCAGAAGTCTTCCTATCCCAGGATGATCAAGAGAATCACATCCTTGAAACATTCCAAACTCATTCAGGTGAGACTTTTGATTTTAAAGAAGGCTATGACACAGCAATTTATGAGGTCCATAAACAGTATAATTTGAGAAGTAGACGAATTGATGTGCCAGAGAATAGCAAACAGAAAAATGCAAAACAAAATGTCAAAGGTAAAGGTAACATTCCCCCTGTACAAAACATTCCCCAAGTACAAATTCTGTCTAGGATAACTCCCAATTCTTCAAATCCAATAATTGAAGATGTCTCTGACAACCAACCAAACAATAAACAACAATCTAATGCTTCTCCTCCTATAGGAAATGTAGAAGAAACAGTAGAAGTTAGTTCAGATACCCCTTCAAAACAAAATTTCATTCATGAAAAAGAGAAAAACATTGAAGACCCAAAAAATAGAGAAAACACAACTGTGCAAAACACTAAAACTCAAACAGAAAAACCTTTCAATATAGAGGCTGAAATAGGCAAACTAAAGATAGTTGTTCCTTTATCAGAATTGGCTAAACATGATGTCTATAGAAGTCAAATCAGCAAATCTCTAAACATTAACATTACTGGATTGGATGATTCAGTAAATATTCTTGATGATCAACCCAAACTTCTTTTTGGCCCCGAGGTAAATGGCAAACCAGAAAGTGGAGGAACTCCTCCATTTTATGTAAGCCTGAATGTTCATGACAAGATACTCCATAATGAAATGCTTGATTCTGGAGCATCTCACAATTTGATGCCAAAAGCAGTAATGGAAAGATTAAATCTAGATATTATCAGACCGTACAAAGATTTGTTTTCATTTGATTCAAGTCAAGTAAAATGTTTAGGTTTGATTAAAGATTTGTGTGTCACTTTGGTACAATACCCTTCTAAGTCTGTTTTAATGGACATAGTAGTGGCTGATATTCCACCTAAATATGGTATGTTATTGTCTAGATCTTGGGGTGCTAAACTTGGAGGGTCTATTCAATTAGACATGTCATATGCAACTATTTCAGTATTTGGTCAGCCTAAAAGACTTTACAGAGAAACATTGATGAAATATTTAGTTAGTAGCCATGAGAAGCCTGAAAACTTCCCTGTTTACTCTATACATTCTGATATGGATTCTTTTATCTTATACAATGCTGAGGTAGATCTTCCTACTGAAATAGAAGCTCCAGAATTGGAAACCACAAACGAAACTACTGTTAAAATTGAAGAAATTTCTGAAAACAAAGAAACACCAGTCGATCAAGAAATACCAGAAGAAACTAAACAACTAGCTCCTGTCAAGAAACATTTTAAAACAATTGATGAAGATTATGAACATGAAATTCTATGGCATTTAGAGTTTGATGGCTCAGTAAACAGATTAGGGGCAGGAGCTGGGATTTGGTTACATAATATTGAAAATAATCATGCAGAGGGTCATGCTTATAGGTTTAATTTTAAATGCACTAACAACATGGCAGAGTACAAAGCTCTTTTATTAGGGCTTAAACATGTCAAGAAGTTAGGAGCTATTAGGGTATCAATCACAGGAGACTCTGAACTAATCATTCAACAGATTAAAGGAGAATGTTCAACAAAAGACATGAGACTGAAACAATACAGAGAGACAGTTGTAGAAATTCTCAACACATTTCTACAAGCTCAACTTGCCAAGATTCCCAGGAAACAAAATTTGCATGCTCACAACCTCGCAATGTTTGCTAGCACATGCAAGTTACCTTTTGATCCTAATCATCAGTTTTCAGCTGAGATAAGGCATAGGCCTGCTATACCAGACAATATTTTGAATTGGAAAGTATTTGTTAATAACAATCAAATCAATAATTTTTTGACACTTCAAAATGAGTTTTCTAACTGTAATATAGATGAAGACATAACCATTGAGGAATCTGATCAAGAAAAAGAACAAAAAATAGAAATTTCAAGAGAAAATGCAATTTATATGCTGCACCCAACCACATTCACAGAAAAAGACATGCAGAATCTGAAACACATGGAATCTGATGAGATCATAGAAGATGAGACAGAAATCATAAATCTGAAAGATAATCATCTGCCCAAAGGATTAACTCCGTTGGAAGATCTGTTTGACTCAAATGATATTCCATTTAGACCTAAAATGGAACCTGTTAAGGCTGATATGGAAGAATGCAACTTAGGAACCCCAAAAAATCCCAAAATGGTTAAGTTGTCCAAATCTCTTCCACAAGATCAAAAGGTCAAATATGTTGAACTATTGAAAGAATTCCAGGATGTTTTTGCCTGGAGTTATGAAGATCTGAAATCTTATGATACATCCATCATTCAACACACTATACCTTTGAAACTAGATCAGAAACCTTTCAAACAAAAGCTTAGAAGAATAAATCCTATTTTATTACCTTCAATTGAAAAGGAAATTAAAAGAATGTTTGAAGCAGGGATTATAGCTCCTATCAGATTCTCAGAATGGGTTTCTAACCTGGTACCAACAAGGAAGAAGACTGGGGAAATTAGATTTTGTGTTGATCTAAGAAATTTGAACAAAGTTTCTTTAAAATATAACTATCCTTTACCAAAAATGGACCATATTCTTCAGAGGGTAGTAGGATCTTCTAGGATATCTCTACTGGATGGATTTTCAGGGTACAACCAGATTTTGGTTCATCCTGATGATCAGGATAAAACAACATTCACTACACCATGGGGTACGTTTAAATATGTCAAAATGCCATTTGGACTCAAGAATGCAGGAGCTACATTTCAGAGAGCAATAGATATTGCTTTTGCTAAAGAAATACATGATTTTCTGGTTATTTATCTAGATGATTTAACTTTTTTTTCTAAAACAGATCAAGAACATTTAGATCATTTAAGGCAAGTATTTATAAAGTGCAGAAAATATGAAATTTCTTTAAACCCTAAAAAGTCATTATTTGGTTTGGAAGAAGGAAAGCTCTTAGGTCACATTATTTCTAAAGATGGCATTAGGATTGATCCAGAAATAATACAAGCAATTTTACAGATACCTCATCCTAGAAACATAAAAGAGTTGCAAGCATTCATAGGAAAAATTAATTTCTTGAGAAGATTTATTTCTAGTTTAGCTGAACTACTTAGATTACTTACTAACATGTTGAGGAAAGATTCAAGCATTGAATGGACTGTAGAAGCCAAACAATCATTTGAGGAAATTAAAATGGCTTTAACAAGGACACCAGTTCTTACCAGTCCCAAATTTGATAGAGATTTCATTATTTTTTCATTTGCTTCTGAACATACAGTTGCAGCTGTTTTACTTCAAAAAGATGATCAAGGGTGTGAAAAACCAATAGCATTTTTTAGTAAAGCACTTAGGGATGCATCTTTGAAATACAATATTATGGAGAAACAGGCTTTTGCATTGGTAAAAGCAATTAAAGATTTCAGAGTTTACATATTATATTCTCATGTGATAGCTTATGTGCCTAATGTTGTAGTTAAAGATATTTTGACTCAAGATGGCATTGAAGGTAAAAGAGGAAAGTGGATAGCTACCATTTTAGAATATGATATTGAGATTAAACCAACAAAACTCATAAAAGGTCAAGGTTTGGCACAACTCATGACTGAAACTAATTGCCAAGCCTTAGACATTAACGAACTGGATGACAATCAGGAGATGGCGACTCCACAGATCAGTCAAGATTTCTTAGATTCTCCCTGGTATACTGATATCATTCATGTTTTATTGAACCTGCAAGCTCCTCCAGGGTTGTCCAGAACGAAAAAAAAAGATTTTTAAAAATGACATCTTTGAAATATTGTATTTTAGATGGCACTCTATTTTGGAAAAATCATGAAGGAATCTTATTCAATTGTCTACTAAAAGATGAAACTGATAAAGTTCTTAATGAATTTCATGCAGGTGATTGTGGAGGACATCTCTACTGGAAATCAACTGCAAACAAAATATTAAGGGCTGGTTTTTACTGGCCAACATTATTTTCTGATGTTAAGAAATTTGTAACAACTTGTCATAAGTGTCAGATTTTTGAAGGTAAAAGAAAGTTGTTACCTCTGCCATTAAAACCAATTTCCACAGAAATACCTTTTCAACAATGGGGATTAGATTTTATTGGAGAAATCCATCCCCCTTCTTCAGGGCAGCACAGATGGATTCTTACTGCCACAGACTACTTCACTAAGTGGATTGAAGCTATCCCATGCAGACAGGCCAATGATTCTGTGATTATAGGGTTTTTAGAAACCAACATACTTTCAAGATTTGGCTGTCCAGAAAATATTATAACAGATAATGCTGCTGCATTTAAGTCAAAGAAAATGATTAGTTTCTGTAGTAAATATCATATTACTTTAGGCCATTCAACAGCTTATTACCCTCAGGGTAATGGACTAGAAGAATCCTCCAATAAAAGCCTTATTAATATCATCAAAAAGTTATTGGAAGAAAATAAAAAGAATTGGCACAAGAAACTGACCAATGCATTGTGGGCAGACAGACTTACAACTAAGAAATCAATTGGGACTAGTCCATATGAATTAGTTTATGGCCTTGAAGCAAGATTCCCATCCTCTTTAGGAATTCATGTTATGAAATTACTTCAGGAGGCTCAAGTGGAACCAAATGACATTCAAAGAAGAATTAATCAAACAATCCACTTGCAACAAACCAGGGAAGAGGTATACCAAAGATCACAAGTCTTGCAGGAAAAACTAAAGAAAATGTTTGATAAAAGGACTAAAGCAGAAGATTTTCAACTAGGTGATAAAGTCCTAAGATGGGATTCTAGAAGAGAAGAAAAAGGGAAACATGGGACATTTGATTTCTTGTGGAAAGGGCCTTACATCATACATGCCTTGCAAGGAAACAACACATACTTTTTGAAGGATTTGGACAATTCAGAAGCTGAAGAAGGACCATTCAATGGTCGAATGCTGAAGCATTATTTTGATCCTATTTACTAGGATGCTTTGTTTTCTAACTTGTACATAATATATCCTTTTCTAATGCAGTTTTGATTGGATGGTGACTTCTTGGAGTTGAAGCCCGAAGTGAAGGCCCTAAGCTTCAAAAGTTTCACTATCATAAGTACAATAAAGCTTCCAGAAGAAGGAGATTACATAGTTCAGTTTGAAGACATGTTGAGGCAACTGACCTGCTGTTCTTGACTTTTCACAAGGAAAAGTCATCCCCAAGTGGAGCCAGTGTTAGTCTCCTATACCAATAGGTGTCATTTTTCATGATTGTCTTGATTGAACTATGGAATATGTTCAAACCTTTTCTTGAGCAAAGGTGTTCCATATTCTTGAAAAACCAAAAAATCAAAAAATTTAAAAAAAATGTAAAGAGGGTATACCCTAAAAGAAAAATCAAAGGGTAAAAATAATAAAATGGTCAAAAAAGTGAAAGAAATGAACCCCAAACAAAAAATATACCAAGGAAAGTGTGCAAATCCAAATGCCACTACTTTTTACTCTGATGTAATAAACAAATTGTGTGCAACTTGTATTTTATGCCACAATTCATGAATAGTCAAACTGTTTAAGCTTGGCTAGTTCATTTTTCAATTTCATGTTGTAGAATAGAGAACAAAAATCTGACCAAACAGTTTAATCTTGGCAGATAAGTAGATAGGTAGAGTTAATAAAAGGTGCTCAACAGTTTAATCTGAGCCCTTGGATGTAATAAGGGTAGAAATAGATAGATTTATTATGTAAAAAAGAAAAGATTGAAAAGGGTTTGCAAGTCTAAATGCACCCTAATAAAGAAGAGAAAATGGTAGTAGTAGATAGGGTAGGTAGATGGTGTTGCAAAAGTTTTATCTGATGAATTTCATGATTGTCTTGATTAAACTATGGAATATGTTCAAACCTTTTTCCTGAGCAAAGGTGTTCCATATTCTTGAAAAACCAAAAAATCAAAAAATTTAAAAAATGTAAAGAGGGTATACCCTAAAAGAAAAATCAAAGGGTAAGAAAAATAAATTGGTCAAGAAAAAGTGAAAGAAAGAACCCCAAACAAAAATAGACCAATGAAAGTTTGCAAATCCAAATGCCACTACTATTTCATTTTTGTAAATAAGCAATTGTGTGCATCTTGTCAAAATTTTGCCACAATTTATGAAGAGTCAAACTGTTTAAACTTGACTTATTCATATTTCAATTTCATGTTGTAGATTAGAGAATAAATATCTGACCAAACAGTTTAATCTTGGCAGATAAGTAGATAGGTAGAGTGAATAAAAGGTGCTCAACAATTTAATCTGAGCCCTTGGATGTAATAAGGGTAGAAATAGATAGATTTATCATGTAAAAAGAAAAGATTGATCAGGGTTTGCAAGTCTAAATGCACCCTAATAAAGAAGAGAAAATGGTAGTGTTAAGTAGATAGGGTAGGTAGATGATGCTGCAAAGTGTTATCTGATGAATGGTGCTGCTACATGTTGGTTAATCATTTACTTTCATCACAAGTACTAAAGCAGGAAATACACTGGAAAATCACAGCAAGCAAAGTCAAATTCATTAACCTCCCTCATCATTTTCCCCCTTAAAGGTTTTACTAATTTCCCCCAAAAGTACTAAGGTGTTTGGAGATCAAAAGGGCTCAAGGCATTTCCTTGACTTCTGGAGGGACCGGACCCTCGGCCTAATGATCAAAAAGACCTAAGTACTTGAGATAATTCATCATTATAATCATTCACTTTTAACTTTTTCCTAAGTAAAATCCAATTTTACTTAGGAAAATCATGCAAAATTCCATAAAAATCCCTCAAAATAACTTACTATTCTAAGTTTAAGTGTTGAAGATGAGATATTGCAATTTACTTCAGAAATTGTCACTTTCTTAGATGTCTGAAATATTTTGAGTTCCCTTGTCCCTTTGTCATATTAATGTTTAACTCTATTTACTAAATCCCTAGTGAAATGCCCTATCCTAAGTATATAACTCCTTTTATATAAATATCCAAAAACCCCTCTATTATGTTTTAACCAAAGTATTTACTCCCAAAATATTCATTAAAAACCCGCTTTATACAAGCCCTTTGGTTAAATATATCGTTATACTATAGTCCCGCCCCTATGGTAAATTAATTACATCGGTTAATTTATCATATAATAAAGTAAAAAAACAAATATACAAGCAACATTTAAACATATGATTTATATGTTTAACACAAATAAAGGATAAAGCCTGATGTTTTACTTTTTTTACCAAAACTTGGGAAAAACCCCATGCCACCGTGGCTCATCCACCTGGCATCCCGTCCGAAACTTTAAATAAAGACCCGCGCATAAAATTCATTAACCCCGACCCTTTATAACTATGGAATTAATTAGTTATCAGAACTAATTAATAACCGTTTTCCACCAATTCTGTGCCACCCGGGATGATTAATTAAACACTAATTAACTCGGGCCCGCACGATAATACCCCGCCATCTCCCCGTCATTTCAACCATCCGATCATCCGCTGGCAGATCTACGATCCACATCAATTCCGCTACCCATCCTTTGATAGAGTTTTAACGTGCGGGGGATTGGTGGTATTTGATTAGTCACCCATCCAGGTGTCGATACTTTAATGGAATCGCTACCCGCTCATCTAATACCACCTTTGTCCATAAGCGGTGTGGGGACTAACCACTTACCGCCCAACCCCTGCACACGTCAGCCCGTACCAACGTGACGTCACTCCTCGAAAAACTAAAAACCCCCCTTTTGACTTTGGAAATAAAACAAATTCGCGTGTTTTTATGTCATT
>JAXQQM020070811.1:0-84620 GCA_034641835.2 Pinus albicaulis | reverse complement strand
AAAAAATCAAATTTAATTTTAAAAGTGTATTAATATTCAATATTTTTAATATAATAATACTAAAATTTTATCTATTTAATATTTTTAATATAATAATACTCATCGCTATATGTTTATCTTAAAATTAACACTATGATGTAGTTAAATGTGTTAATAATAATAATAATTTATAAATTATTTGATTTTATTTATTTAAATTTAGATCTTAAACATATTTTTTTAGTACTATTTAAATGGGTAGTCTAATTAGTAGAAGGACTAGGCTTTTTTTTTGGACTATTTGATTAGGCTAATTTTGTTCAAAGTCCAATATAAATTTTAAAAATTCATAAATCTATGTTGATTAATTTGTGAAGAGACTTATTTTTTTGGGATTTTTTAGGGTGCTAAATCTTTTTGTGCATTCTAAATTATATTGTAAATAACAACAAATCACAATCTCACAAAAATTATATTTCCTCGTTCCAATTAATAACTCATTTCCTCTATTAATTAGACTACTTCTAATGAAATATAAATATCTATAAATATAAATATTAATTTTAGGAATATAAATACCAATTAATTAAATTTGTCATTCCCTTAGGATTTAACTATTTTTTTAGCGAGTATTCGTATTGAGCTGCAAATTTCATAAAAGCCATAACAAATTACTTTAAAGGATGTGAGTAGTGTTGTGAGGGAACATAAGTTTGTGGGGTATTTCGTTTAGTTGGTGATTCCATGAAACTTGAGAAGGCATGACCTTGTCATTACGTACATCTCTCATCTCACAATGGAAACAACGACCACTGCCTACATATGTCACGTCACAATAGCCATTAAGTACACCCCTTAACCTACCATGCAACCATGCTCAAAAGATAAACAAATTTTGTGACATTCATTCATTCATACATTTTTACTTTAATATCTTATTACCTTTAATACTACATGTTAATTTTATTTAACACCATAGTAATATTTATGGTAATAAATATTTGTAAAACATGTTAAAATGAGTGGGTTAAACCCTTAACCTTTGCTTTTAACTCTAGTTTATTACTGTCTATAGCATCATAGTTCAAATGTTTTCCCGTGAAATAAATCCAGACCCACCTGGGTACCATAAACCTACCCTGACTCTACCTTGACTTAATGGATTCTCACGGGGTACCTCCTCATGGTAATTTCAATGGTGATTTTGCTTTGATTGAAATCTCAAATAATTAATTGTTATATTATACTAATTCATGGCTCATAATTAAATATCTGAACATTATATGGTAACCTCACCTTACCTTCACTCGGATTTTCCGTGATCCTTGGCAATCCCGAGTTAGGATATTGATCTACCCCCTCAACCCTAATCCTCTTCCATTCGTTTTTTGCATTTGTGCGAGAGCGCTTCAAGATATGCAAGTCTGTAGCTCATGTTCTACCTCCACTCTTCATTCCGTGCCTGAAAAATATGAATACAAGGTTCATCCTGTCGCCTCCATTCGACATTCAAAACCATTTCAGGTAAAAATAGGTGTTTTTCCCTCAACCCCCATCTCGCTGTAGCAAGATTTGTTTGCAGGATTCTCGTTTGAAAGCTTTTATCTCATAGTTATGGTTTTAAAATGTAACTAGGTTATGGCTGGAAGGTTTTATGTAATATCCCTATTTTTACTACTTTTATTAAACATTTGAACAATCCTAAAGTTTGAGTGGACCTAAAGGAAAACAATTATTGTGGACATATTTTTATTTTAAATTTAATAAATGTGGAATTTGAATTATTGTGCAAAGACAAGAGTAAAAATGGAGACCAAGATTTCACGTCCATGATGATGGATAAGATTCCAAAGACTTTCCCAGATTCTCCAAAATTCCTTGGAGAAAATAAATTAAATTTACATATTAGATTGGAGATAAAAATGTAAAAATATACCTGAGTAAAGTGGAAAGTTACTGAGAAGAGGTGAAATAAAAGTAGAAAAAGGAAAAAGCTAGTATTAAAGTACTTTTGCGGGAAAAACAAAAGGAAAGCCTAGGCCAAAAGGAAAACAACATCCTGACTAACTAGACGCAGTTATGGAAACATGCTGAAGGGAAATAAAGATTAATTAAGTCATTCCTGGGTAGAAAAGAGGTTGTCTACACCTTGGAGGAATTGGTCTCTGTTTGGGGGGAGCTGTGGAGAGAAAGCTCAAGGTTGGGTGGCAATTAGTCTTGCCAAAATTGGTATGCACAAGTAATTCAATTCTATATTAGAAATTTTAGTATTTCATATTGGTATGGAATTATGAGGCTTTTATAGTAGGTGGAAGTGTGTAAGAGATTTAAATTTATGCATGAGTAAATTTTGGATAAAAACTTATTAGATAGTCTGACGTATTTAACAGATAACAAAAATATAAATTATAGTTGATATGTATGGTTACATAGACAATTAGAAACTTATAAACCAACTCTTATAATTTCTAAACCCCATTCACAAGTTTAAATATTAGGTTAGGTTGTAAATCTAATTACTGTAAATACATAAAACATATTTGGATATTTGGATGAGTCCCGGGAGTTCCACTAAGCCTTACAGTGTTAGTGGTCATCCGTAAACAACAAAATTATGCCAACATTTTTGAGCGCACATTCAACCTAGTGCTTCCATGCATTTTTCCACATTTTGTATTACAACTCTCTTCTCAGACTCATACATACCCCTTTGGATTGAAGGCGAGGGAATGTTGGACACCTAATCCTCTCAGAGTTGGTGTGAAATGTGAGCAGTCAAAGGGAGTCCAAGAGACCTTGAAATATGGAATTGAACAGTAATGGAAAATGTAATATATATATATACACACACACATCATGTGAATAATAAAGAAAACACATAATTATCTTTCACATATTTTGTTCACATTCGATGTATGTTTAAGAGTATATACTTCTTTATTTATTTTTCTATATTTTTATTTTAAAACGAGCACATTGGAGGTTGAGCACTGAAGGAATTATACATTTATCTCTGTAGTAATATTTAAGTGAATTTTTTTGGAGTTTCTAGCGGATTTCTAGTGAGAATTGGACAAAAACAATTATGGTCAAACCTTGATTTATGTTGTTTAAAATAGTGTATTTATTAAAATAGCTTTTTTTACTACATATATGGATTCAACACCCTCAAAAACCCATGCGGCACTTCAAGTTATGTCCACTTAGATCAGAAAATAAATTGCAAAAATTTTCAAAATTGCACTTAAAGACTACTTGTTTCCCTCATACTTAAGGAGCAACAATAACTTTTAGGAATTGTGGAGAAAAAAATGTATATTTAAGTTAATAATTTTTTATAAATTTTTAAAATTTAAATAAAACTTCACAACCATCATTTTATTAATAATAGTTAAACTGGTAAATAAAACTAATATTTAGATCACCATTACATTAATAATAATTAAATCTATAAGCAACCTCAAAAATAGCTCAATTGGTCTAGTTTTGTGCATGTGTCAACTCCACCCAACATTTATGAACCACCCTTAAAAAATAATTAAATTTATAAATAAAATTGATATTTATAATAATATGTTCAAGTGTATTGTTGCATAAATCAATACTATATCAATAATGATACCTCATTAAATTTTGAATAAAAATTCTAATCAATATCATAATACCATTCACGCGAGTGAAATGCATAATGATACCTCATTAAATTTTGAATAAAAATTCTAATCAATATCATAATACCATTCAGGTGATTGAAATGCCCAAGCCAACCAGGCAGAGCAGAACTAGTATGATAAATATTATTTTACTTAAACTTACATTGGAGTAACCTTTTCCGTCTGTGGGGTCTTGGTTAAACGGTGATGAGGCGGGATGTTATAGCACTCATCACACGTTCAATGCCATTCCTCGATTGGGGTGATGTATCTGGACATGTTAATGAAAATGGAGTAAAAAAAAAGAGAAAAAAGTGAAAAATGAAAGGAACTACCAAGCTTACAAAAAAAAAAAAATGGAGTTAACCTTTTCCATCCACCCTTATTGCTTTGCATAGGCTACAAGCACCAACGTCATTTATACATGATAGTTTTATCGATACAAAAAGATTCTCGACGATAAAATATTCGAGTAGAGAACGTCAACGTCCGTAAATTAAACGCATTGATGGAGAGGTGGGCCCAACCAGCTACGTAAAGGTTGTGGGAATCTGCAATCTGGATAAGGATAAGCGTTACCATTTTAACGTCATATTAGCGTGTGAGAAGGCCTTGACCATGTTTAATAAGTCGCTAGTTGAATGTTAGAAATACTTCATGAGACAAAGTGGCAATCGATTTCTGACTATTAAGCCCCACGCAAACACAAATGTATGTTGTGGATGGTACTTCTTTCCCTAGTCTAAAAAAACTACATAATAAGGGTTGAAATTTTGGGTGTCCTAAGGGTTTTTCATAGTGTTGAATCCATTTCCGTTATCAAAAATGCAATTCAAACACTCCAACTACCTGATTTAAAAAAAAAAAAATTACCGGATTTCGAGAAAAAACTGTCGTCCAGACTATTCTGTTGCGTCAGCAGACAACTCCATGATTTTTAGCCCGCAAGCTCGAAAAACATCAAGTTCCACATCTAATTTTGTCCTCTTTTTAAAATTCGCAACTTACTTTTTTCATCTCCCTCCCATCAACATAGGTTTCTACTATAATTCATCATGTTCGATGAAAATGACCCTAACCAGAAAACGATGGATAATAAAAGAAAGCCCTGCCATTTGGAAGATTAGATGAAAGAAACACTAGTGTTGTTGTTTATTTGGACAAACGTGAGTCCTGTCTGTCAAAATGAACAATCAAATTAGTATTTTGAGTTGCATGCTGCCGATTGGGATACTCCACTACATTCATGGCATAGGGCCCAAGCCATTTGGATCAAAGTAGGGAGAGAAGTTTATGGGATGCAAGATAGTGTTGCAGAGGAAATATAATTACATCCAAGTTTCCCATCCAGAAAGATCAGAGAAATGTAGCTGTGACAACAGCATTTAATGATAACTAGTTGTTAACTAGTTAAAAGACATTTTTAACTATTTGTTTTAAGAAAAGAGTGGAACTATTAATGTTTGCTGAAAATTAATTTTCATTAGTAAATAATTATGAATAATAAATCAGTTATGGAAGGTGAATCCATAAAGACTAAAAGATGATGGTAAAATGTTTCTCCAAGAACTGGAAGGTGGTTGGGGATAGTTGGGAAACAATTACTTGCTCCTTTGGGGATAAGAGACTGATCCCAGTGATGAGTAGGGGTTTTGTTCATGGAGAAAGGGAGAGTATTGAGTTTCCAGAGCTGGTAGTGACTAGTGGAAAACACTCAGTAATCCTGAAATTATTTCTAGTACTCGCTCGACTAGGTGTCCTGAGGTCACAACAAAAATATCCATTGTCAACCCGTGCCTTTTAGGAAGGGATCAAGGGGGAAAAATGAGGACATAATCACATGTCTTGATGGTTAGGAGTACCAAAACTATAAACTTCTTGTTCATATAAGTAATATGTGTAACTTTCTGTTATTTAAGTACTGTAAAACTTTCACTCTACATGTGCACAAATATTTATTTTTATTTTATTTATAGAGACAACAAATAGCCTATAGACGTTTGTTGTAAATGAATGAAGTTAATTTTCTGCTTTACTTTGCTTAAGTCTTTATAAGTTTTACTAGAATATGAATGGGTACTGTGAAAAATAGCAATACGCTGAGAGATAAACGCAGATTATAATTTGTATTACAGTTCAAGTTTTTTTTTTTTTAAATATATCAAATAATATTATATATATTTTACATTGAATCTCATATACAGAAAATATATGTTGTCTGAATTATAATATTGGAAAAGAAAGAATATGCATATACATAAAACAGTAAGTGGTATGACTTTCTTCTATGTCCAAGGAAAAAATAGAGAGGACTGTCAGTTGAGGGTTCGGGGTGAAACCCGACCCAAGACACATAGTTCCTCAAATCTAATTATACACGGACATTAGAACATGTGGTCCGGTCACCAAACAAAAAATTTATACAGTCTTAAAGTTAAGAATACATATAAAGATTATCAAGAAACTGTAACTACTATTTATGCGTGTATATCATTATTGAATAAATACACACGTATTTTTAGAGTAAACTCAGAACTACTTATCACTGTATCGAACAATACCATAATGAAAGGTAGAGAATTTTGAAAACTTCAACTGAAAACGAGAATCATGCAATGAATATTCATAACCTAGGAAGCCTGAGGTTTCTCGTTATAATTACATTTTTTCTTGCTATTAAAGATATAATGCTCTACATCCAGGAAAATAATAAATGCAGTGATGATTTCCTGAGATGTAAAACTCAACACTTGATCTTAAAACAAAAGTGAAAGAATACAAATTAACTTATTTTGTGGAGATCACAGAAAATAAAAATAAGTAATAGTGTCAAAATCATGTCTTCCAAATCAAAACCCAAGAACCAAGAAGAAAAATGCATGAAGAATGAAGTTAATGTCAAGACAAAAAGTAAGCTTAAAATTTCGTTGCACAAATATAATAGGCATAATAATAGACCAATGATGTATATATATATATATATATATATATATATATATATATATATATATAACTTGTATTTCAAGCCAAAAAAGAATGGAAACAAAGTTAAAAACCCCAGAAAGCTTGGATTTAGGACAATCCAAAGTCGATAGAAGTGTGAGAGTCACATTTATGCTATAGCATTGAAATCCCGGAAATGACCAGATATGTAATACCCTTAAATCAAATAAACAATACTATTCAAAATTAAGATGCAGTAGTTTAAAACAAAAGATCTATTACAACTAGAGTAAAAATCCTCGGTGGAGGAAGAACATAACCAAATTTAACATATTTGAGGCAAGAATTTTTGTGAAATTCCAAAAGGGAACAGGCAGTTCGAGTAACCAAAGTACCTGTTGAAAGAAGCAAGTCATTGTTCGATTAAGCATGACAATGGCAGGAAACCTCGGCGCTCAAGGAAACGACATAGCATATTCAAGGAGAAACGTACCCGCGTTAAGAGAAGAGGCATTAAACTATGTGTCAAGAAAGAAATGTTAAACAGAGAAAAATCTGAACGAATCTCATTGAAATATAGGTTTGATAATACTCAAAATGTTTAATACCTTTCAAAGAGGAAGCCAACCATAACCTACAGACTTCCAACCTGAAAAATCGAATATGGAGAAAAAATGAGTTAAACAAAGAGGCCATGGACTATACTTATAAATCAGAAACAGAACTGAAGCGTTGCCTAAGAAGAGAGCAAATTACTAGTTTGCAATCTCAGTATATCGATCCATGGAGGAAGCGAGGAAAACTCTTGATCAACACATAATATTATCTTAGAGACATCACCAAGAACAGCTAACCATGGTAGCAACACCTCCAGCTAGAATAGTCAGAAACAGGATCTGCGTATGAGGAAAATAACATAGATCATTTCAACTCCGACAAATGGGGGCTCCGGGAAGAGGTTGGGGTTTCTACCCATCAGAGATCTCTTGCCGGAATCAAACCACCGTTGATTAGAAAAGAATCGAACGGAAAGAAATGTGACAGGTTTGGTAAGTAACCCAAGACTGATTCTAGGAGATCCTCCAAAACTGTAATGTCATAAAGGCACAGTATCAAACTTAGTCACCATTAGTTGCTATGGCCGAGGTAATTAATGTGACGTGGTACCAGTGCAAAACCCCAAAACATTTAACAGTTGAGCATATAACTTAATGCATAGCGGAAATTTCTAAGTGCAATTTTTTTATTAATGCAACGTATTAATATCCCAAATATACATTCATAACTATGTAGTCAGTGAACTTGGAAATTGAATTAAGATGTTAAGAATTACAATTTGTAATGTATGGTAAATTTTTATGTAAACTTGTAAATTTTCTTTTAGGTGTGTATGTTTCAAGTGGTATCAGAGCAGCATTCATACGCTGGGACCCTAAGGGTCTACTAAGAATTCATGTTGTGTGTACAATGATGCACATAATAGAAGTGTAGCAGGAATTATCATGAGGAGACGAATAACGCAACCACCACCCCAGGATACCAGGGAACCTCAAACACAACCAGTTGTGAACCCTGAGATGTGGGTTCAGCTGAGTATCAATCAGCAACAGAAAACAAGTCGACTACTGGAGGAACAACAACATCAAACCATCTTACTATTGAATACAATATAGAAATTACAGGAAGAGATGGTGCGAGTTCGAAGGGATAACGAACGATTAATGCAAGAGTAGGAAAAGATATTAAAGAGCCTGTCAGACAAGCAAAACCAAGAAGTGGAACACCCTAGTACTTATAGGGGCATGCAAGAAGGTGACGAACATCAAACAAGAGACAACACCACTGACAGAGTGGAAAGAATCCCATCCCAAAGAAGTAACAAGAACAAAAATTACCATGAAGAGGAATCCGGCAACTTGTCGGATCAGCAAGAGGTTAAAAAGTAGAAAGTGGAACTTGAGGGGGAGTTTTGAAAAATAAAACCGCCAACATTTCATGGCGAAGTTGAGGAAGTGGCAGAAGCATGGTTAATAGACATGAACAAGTACTTTTAGGTGTACGAGTATAGTAGCAATCTGAAGGCTTGATTGGCCATATAACAGTTAAGGGAGAAAGCCACTCTATGGTGGGAATAAGTGAAGAATGTTTGCAGCATTGAGGAACAAGATGTCAATTAGGAATCGTTCCAGCAATACTTTAAAGACAAGTATTTGACAGAACGTTTCTATGATAAGAAAGCTAAATAATTTCATGACTTAAGGCTGGGAAAGATGACTATGGATGAATATATCACCAAGTTCACCTCCCTGTTACAATATGTTCCATATCTCAGAGAAGAAAAGGCTAAGGTGGAGAGATTACTGAGTAGCCTTCTAGCACATATAAAAGAGCGAATTGAATTTGTGAATCCCAAAACCATGGACGAAGCCATTCGTAAGGCACGAATGTGATATCATCATTTCAAGGCTAAAGGGGAGGTTGGAAAAATTTAGCAGCCAAAGAAAGGAGAGAAAAGTAACTCCAACTTCAAAGGAGCCAAAAGAAATAACTTTAAGAATTCTGCCCAAAATTTTGTCAGCAAAAAATTTTGCAGAAAACATCAAAGGACCCATTGGCCCATAGAAGATAAGCCTATATAGGCATTCAACAAACCTCAGCAAGGGCAGGTGACCAAGCCACCTCTACAATGTTGGGGGTGTGGAGAGGCACACTATTATAAAAGCTTCCCACAACAAACAAGAAATGACACAGTTCCAAATGTGCAGGAAACTTCCACGGTAGGCAATGTGGTGTGAAATATTCCTCGTATCAACGTGGCATTGGAGGATCGACATGAGTTGGAAGGTAGATTACTCTGAATCTATTTCTATTTTGATAGACTCAAGTGCAATTCTAAGTTATGTTAGTCCCAAAATAGTGTAAATGTGTAAATTGAAAGAGTAGAAATTCAAAAACTCGTGGCTGGTACAACTAGCCACAGGAGAAAAACGAAAGCTAACTTCCAAAATTCCAAACTATATTTTGGAAATTTCAGAACAATAGTTAAATGTAGACCTGAACATATTGCCATTAGGGTCCTATAATGTTTTTCTGGGTTTGGATTGGCTAGAAAAAACATTGGACCTCAGAATACTACAAGGAAAAGATCATTTATTATAAAATGCAATATGGAACACGTAAGGAAATCCATGGAGTCAAGAAGCCATTATAACTAAATCCAATTACAACATCCGAAATGAATAAATATATAAGGAAGAGATGCCAGATATATGCTATCCAGGTGAGATATGCTGATTCCAAGGAAAAATCACCTATGATGGAAAACATACCAATGTTACAAGACTTCATGGATGTTTTTCCAGAAAGTATCCCCGGATTACCACCAAGCCGAGATATTGATTTTACTATAGAGCTGATGCCAGGAGCATCACCTGTGTCAAGGTCTCCTTACAAAATGAGTGTTCCAGAATTAACTGAATTGAAAATGCGGTTACAGGAATTGCTAGACAAAGGTTACATTCATCAAAGTGTATTCCCTTGGGGAGAACCAGTGTTGTTCGTGAAGAAGAAGGACAGAACTATGCGAATGTGCATGGATTATAGACATATTAACAAGTTAACAGTCAAGAACAAATATCCCTTACCAAGGATTGATGATCTGTTTGATCAAGTGAAGGGGGCCACAGTATTTTCAAAGATAGATTTAAGATCCAAATATCACTAGATCTGAATAAAGGATGAAGACATATGCAAGTCAATTTTCTGTACTAGGCACGGGCATTATGAATTTGTGGTGCTACCCTTTGGGTTAACAAATGCACCAAAAACCTTTATGAGGTTAATGCATGGAGTCTTTCATCCTTTCCTGGATGATTTTGTAGTTATATTTATAGATGATATTTTAATCTATTCTAAAAATCAGGAAGAGCATAAGGAGCATTTGATAATTATGTTGGAAATTCTAAGAAAACACCAGTTGTACGCTAATTTCAGCAAATGTGATTCCCTTAAAACAAAAATCTAGTATTTAGTCCATGTTATTTCAGTAGAAGGAATTGTTGTTGATCCAAAGAAGATAACAAAAATCATGGAATGGCGAGTACCCTTGAATGTGGTAGACATTCGATCCTTTATGGGATTAGTTGGGTATTACCAAAGATTTATTGAAGGATTTTCCATAATTTCTTTATCTGTTACTTCTTTGCAGAGAAAAGGAAAAGTTTTCAAGTGGACGGTTGAATGTCATAACAGTTTTGAAAAGCTGAAACAACTTTTCACCACTGCACCAGTGCTGAGGGTAGTTGAACCCAACAAAAAAATTGAAGTTTGTACAGATGCAAGTAAAGACGGTGTTGGGGAAGTTCTATCTTAGGAAGGTAAAGTAGTGCCATATGAATCAAGAAATTTGAAATATCATGAACAAAGGTACTCAGCTTATGATTTATAACTAACAGTAGTAGTTGATGTGCTTCGATTTTGGAGACACTACTTGCTGGGTAAAAAGTTTGTGCTAAAGACAGATCATAGTAGCCAAACTAGCTACTTTAAGGAAGCTGATTTAAACTCCAGACACGCAAGATGGAATTCCTTTCTAAGTGTGTTTGATATGGATATCCACAACACGAAAGGTAAGGAAAATCAGGTAGTTGATGCTTTAAGTAGGAAGTTGCATTGTGTTTATGAGCTTTATTACAATCAGCTTGAAAGTAAATTCTTAGATCAAGTAAAAGAAGAAGCACAAAAATATCCAGAATACAAATTCCATTGGCAGCAAATGGAAGAAAGTAGAAAGCAAGGAAGTAATTTTGAGTATGGAGTAAATAATGATTACATGCAAACTTTTAGAGGTAAGGTGTATGGACCAAACCGAGTGGACCTAAAGGAAATGATAATGAATGAAAACCATCGTAGCAATTATGGAGGTCATCCAGGATACTAGAAAATGTTTACTGCAATTAGAAATGTATATTTCTGGCCTGGTATGCGTAAAAATATTGCTGAGTATTTAAGTAAATTTTTGGAGTGTTAGCAGGTGAAGGTGGAGCATCCACATCCCGCAGGATTATTGCAGCCCATACCGGTACTTGAATGGAAGTGGGAGGTTATATCCTTGGACTTCATTACAGGCTTACCATAATAAAAAAGGTAAAATGACTCCATCATGGTGGTAGTTGAAATATTGAGTAAAAATTCACATTTTCTACCTGTGCAGTCTACTTACAAGACTGTATAGATAGTAGACATTTCCATGAGAGAAATTTTTAGGGTGCATGATATTCCGAGGATGGTTATCTCAGATAGAGATGTTAAGTTTACCTCAGCGTTTTGGAAGAATCTATTTATAAGTCTGGGGACCCAAATAAACTTTAGTACAACCTATCATCCCCAGACCAACGGTTAAACAGAGCGAGTAAACCAGGTATTAGAAGACATGCTACACATGTATGTGATGCAACAACCAACCAAATGGGAATAATATTTGCATCTTGTAGAATTTGATTACAACAATGGTTACTAGGAGTCCCTGAAGATGAGTCCTTTCGAGGCCTTGTATGGGAGGAAGTGTCGCATACCCATAAGGAGCAACCCTGAAACAAAATTAATGTTGGGACCTGAGATTCTTGCGAAAATGGATTCTGAGGTAAAGAAGATAAGGCAAAATCTCATGGTTGCACAAGATCGGCAAAATATCTATTTAGATAAAAAGAGGTATTATCGGGAATTCGAAGTGGGCTACCATGTGTATGTGAGTATTAAACCCAAAGGGAGTACCTTGCAGTGGACCTCTTGTGTCAACTTGGCTCCCAAGTTCTCTGGACCCTTCCAAATTTTGGAAAGGGTAGGACCTGTAGCCTATCGGTCGGCTTTACCTAGTCACATTGGGGTACACAATGTGTGTCATGTGTCCTTGTTAAAACATTATGTGCATGATTCAAAGCACATAATTCATTGGAAAAACATACAAGTAGGATAGAATTAAAAATCCTAACTTGAAATATTTTTTTCTTTATAAGAATTCGACAAGAAACTTTCTATTTGCAGGTAGAGTCGGACAGTGAGTTTCTGGTCGAGCTGCAACACATACTTGACCAGAGGGAAATTATGCTTCGGAAGCGAGTCATCACCTAGGTTAAAGTGCAGTGGAAGCACTTCGGCCTGGATGATGCTACTTGGAAGGCCAAAATATTTTTGAATGAGGCTTACCCGTAGCTCTTTTCAGAGCTGGAATGAAACACTGAGGATGGTGTTACTTCCAGGGGGAGTTGTGACAACTGCATTTAATGATAACTAGTTGTTAACTAGTTAAAGGACATTTTTAAGTATTTGTTTTAAGAAAATACTGGAACTATTAATGTTTGCTGAAAATCTATTTGCATTAGTAATTAGTTATGAATAATAAATAAGTTATGGAAAGTGAATCCATAAAGAGTAAAAGCTGATGGTAAAATGTTTCCCCAAGAACGGGAGGGCGGTTGGGGATAGTTAAGAAATAGTTACCTGCTGCTCTAGGGATAAGAGACTGATCCCAGTGAGGATTAGGGGCTTTTTTCATGGAGAGAGGAAGAGTATTGAGTTTCTAGAGCTGGTAATGACCAGTGGAAAACACTTAGTAATCCCGAAATTATTTCTTGTACTGACTGGACTATGTGTCGTGAGGTTACAACAGAAATATCCACTGTCAACGCGTACCTTTCAGGAAGGGAGCAAGGGGGAAAGAGGAGGACGTAATAGCCTCTCTTTATGGTTGGGAGGACGACAGATATAAGCTGCGTGTCTAGATAAGTAATATGTGTAACTTTCTGTGATTTAAGTACTGCAATACTTGCATTCTACATGTGCACATATATTTATTTTTATTTGATTGACAAAGAAAGTAAATATTCTATAGACTTGTGTTGTAAATGAATGAAGTTAACTATCTTCTTTACCTTGTTTAACTCTTTACAAGTTTTGCTAGAATCTGAATGGGTACTATGAAAAATAGCAGTAAGCTAAGAAACAAAAGCAGATTAAACTTTGTATTACAGTTCAAGTTTTTTTTAAATATATCAAATAAGATTATATATATTTTATAGTGAATCTCATATACAGAAAACAACTATGGTCTAAACTATAATATTGAGAAAAGAAAGAAGATGTATTTACATAAAACAGTAAGTGGTATGACTTTCTTCTATGTCCAAGGAAAAATAGAGACGACTATTGGTCGACGATTCGGGGCGAGACCCAACCCGAGACACATCGTCCCTCAAATCCTAATTATACACAGATGTTAGAACAGGTGGTCTTCTCACCAAACATAAATTTATACAGTCTTAAAGTTAATAATACAGATAAATATTATCATGAAACTGTAACTGTTGTATATGTGCATATATCATTATTCAATAAATACACACATATTTTTAGATTAAACTCAGAACTATGCACCACTGTACTGAAAAATACCATACTGAAAGGTAAAGAATGCCGAGAACTTCAACTGAAAACGAGAATCATGCAATGAATATTCATAACCTTGGAAGCCTGAGGTTTCTCATTATAATTATAACTGTTCTTTCTATTAAAGAGATAATGCTCTATATCCTGGAAAAGAATAAATCCAGTGATGATTTCCTGAGATGCAAAACTCAACACTTGATCCTAAAACGAAAGTGAAAGAAGACAAATTCACTTATTCTGTAGAGTACGTAGAAAAGAAAAATAAATAACATTGTGTCAAATTCTTGTCTTCCAAATCAAAACCCAAGAACCAGGAAGAAAAATGCATCAAGAATTGGTCTCGACAGTCTCTAAATATTAAGCATGAAGTAAACCTCAAGACAAAATGTAAGCTGAAAAGTTCATTGCACAAATATAATAGGCATAATAACAGAGTAATGATGTATATATATAACTTGTATTTCAAGCCAGAAAAGAAGGGAAACAAAGTTAAGAATCCCAGAAAGCTTGGATTTAGGAGAATCCAAAGTCTGTAGAAGTGTGAGAGTCACATTTATGCTATCGGATTGAAAACCTGGAAACGACCAGAAATATAATACCCTTAAATCAAATAAACAATATTGTTCAGCATTAAGCCACAGTAGTTTAAAACAGAATATCTATTACATTTGGAGTAAAGATCCTCCGTGGAGGAAGAACATAACCAAATTTAACATATTTGAGGCAAGACTTTCTATGAAGTTCCGAAAGGGAACAGGCAGTTCGAGTAACCAGAGTACCTGGTGAAAGAAGCAAGTCATTGTTCTATTAAGCACGTTAATGGAAGAAAACCTCCACACTCAAGGAAATAACATAGCATATTCAAGGAGAAACATACCTGCGTTAAGAGAAGAGGCATTAAACTATGTGTTAAGAAAGACATGTTAAAAAAAAGAAAAATCCGAACAAATCTCATTGAAATACAGATTGGATAATACTCAAAATCTTTAATACCTGTCAAAGAGGAAGCCAAACATCACCTACAGACTTCCAACCTGAAAAATCGAATATGGAGAAAAACTGATATAAACTAAGAGGCCATGGACTATACTTATAAATGAAAACAGAACTAAAGAATTGCTTAAGAAGAGATTAGATTACTAGTTTGAAATATCGGTGTATCGATCCATGGAGGAAGCCAAGAAAACTCTCCATCAACACGTAATATTATCTCAGAGACATCGCCAAGAACATCTAACCATGGTAGCATCACCTCTAGCTAGAATAGTGGGAAACAAGATCTGTGTATGAGGAAAATAACCTAGAGCATTTCGAATCCGACAAATGGGGGTTGCGGGAAGAGGTTGGAAATTTTACCCATCAGAGATCTCCCACTAAAATCAAACCACCGTCGATTAGAAAAGAATCGAACGGCAAGCAACGTAGCGGGTGCGGTAAGTAACCCGAGACCGATTCCAGGAGATCCTCCACAATTGTAATGTCATAAAGGCGCAATACCAAACTCAGCCACCATGACTTGCTGCAACCAAGGTAATTAATGCGACGTGGTACTGGTGCAAAACCCCAAAACATTTAACAGTTGAGCATATAACTTAATACATAGCAGAAAGTTCTAAGTGTAGTTTTTTTATTAATGCAACGTATTACTATCTTAAATATACTCTCATAACTATGCAGTAAGTGAACTTAGAAATTGAGTTAAGAATTGCAATTTGTAATGTATGGTAAATTTGTATGTAAACTTGTAATTTTTTTTTAGGTGTGTATGCTTGAATAGCCAAAATTAGTACATAAACAAATGCAATGCAATGGGATAAACCACTAATAATAAATTTTTTTATTTAAAATATATTAAAAACAATAATAATTTTTTTTATTTAAAATATATTAAAAACAATAATAATTTTTTTTATTTAAAATATATTAAAAACAATTAGATATTTAAAAATTTAATACAAATTTATTTGATTATTATATAGTTATTTGAAAATAAAATTGATTTATTTATATTATTTATGTATGTATTTATTGTTTGTTAAGAAATTTGGTTTAAACTAGTAAAAGTTAAATGAATTTTAACAAATAAATTAAATTATAGTAAAAAAATTATATAATTTTATTTAATAATAATTATATAATTTTACTTAATATTAATAAAAAATGAGTGAAAAATCATTCTTAATAAATTAAAATGATTATTAATTTAAGCAACAAATGATTAAGTAAATAAAGAAATTCCATTTTTATATTTATATCTTTTGAAAGAATATATTCAAACTATTTTTGATAAATAACTACTTTTTAAAATAAGTCTACACATTTGCCCATAAAATTATTTTCGTCTGAATCTAATTATTATTTTTTTCAAAAAATCTAATCATATGAGTGTTTTGAATATTTTATTTATTTATTTATTTTTATTATGTTGGAAATGAATTCAACATCATCAAAAACTTGCTAGATACCCAAACTCCTGAAATTTGACAGTGGTAACACAAATTTCCCACAATTTCATTATTAAAATTATGTTAACTAAATATAATTATTTCATAAAAGTTATAAATATGCCATATGTGTTTGATTTTTTAACATGTTTAAGAAAACTAATTGTTGACCAAAACATAGGTATCTAAGATCATTTAAGTACACTTACATTATATTATAGCATTAACGTTGTTTTATATTTAAGTGTTTCAACTAAAATAGCCGTGATCACGAAAAGTTAAAGTTCAAGAAAAACTCTGAACAACGCGAAAAACAAGCGGCTAATGCAATCGATACTATTGAACGTAGTAAGGAAATACCGACGTAGGCACACGTTTTCACAGTGACATGAGGGGTTTTCAAGCCCAAGCATCTCTGATATCACAGCATTCCATCATTAATGATATGCTACTTGGTGATGATTTGATGGTTTACTGTTCGCTCGCAACGCTTTCCACAAGTCATTTAAATTTGCATCTGAATATAACAAAGTTCGATCTTTTGACTTTTAAGCCTCCAAGATTTCCCATTTTTTTCAAAAGATTATTTAAATTTGCATCTGAATATAACAAAGTTCGATCTTTTGACTTTTAAGCCTCCAAGATTTCCCATTTTTTTCAAAAGATTACTGGATATTGAAAACCTTTCAGGTGTCGTTCGCTTTCCAAGCTTTTCTGGTGCAATAGTTTAAGTTAGCATCCAGATACAGTAACAAGGAGTGAATTAGTACAAAGGTTATATGAATGTGTACTAGTTAGCAATACGTAAACATAAAGCTTTAAAAGATATTAAAATGAGTTTATTTATATTAAATTTATATGTATTGTTTTTAATTTTTGTTGTTGTAGATTTTTGTTTTTTTATATCTAAATTGTAAAACAGGTTTATGATGTAAGTGGTTTAAGGTTTTTTTATTTTTTAAGTTTGAAGTTAAAAAAGTTATATAAATATGTAAAAATTAACTCTAATAATTAATTGATTATAATGTTTCACTAATAAACTATGTAGTTATAAAGGAGATATGAAATATTTATTTTAAAATAAAACTTAAACAAGATTTAATAATATAATTAGGAGAAAATTATTTATTACTTAATTTTAATTTTTTTCAAAAAAAAGTTTTTTCTCACTCTTCTCACATTATTTATACAAAATAAGACGTGTCCACTTCTGCATATGAATACAGATATGAATAAGAATAAAAATAATGAACATGAGATCAATCATAATATACACATGATATGCAAAGAATGCATTGAGTGTTAACATAAAATATATATTTAAATGATGAATATATAAAAGATAAAGTAAAGACAATGTCATTAAATCAAAATATTTAGCACTTATTATAAAATCATATATTTTATCACAAGTAAACAAAAGAAAATTATTATAACTCTTTTATAGTTATAATTAAATAAAACTTAAAAAGAAGTTAATAAGTTATTGTTAAAACATATGTTGTTAAATGATAATACAATTGGTTTGGACATTTCTTAAATGTTGTTTAAGTCAAGTTTTTGAACAATAACTACAATTATTTATTGCTAGTTATATTTATCTTTGTGACAGAGAAACTATCTAGTGAGTGTTCAAATTCTAGAAAATTGAAATGTAATGTTGGTGTTTATGAAAATATTATATGTTATATAAATAATGATACATTTATAAATATGTATGATTAAGATGTTTTGTAATTTGTTATTGCTTTATGTAAAGGAGGAATGTTTACCTAAAGAATGTGATGCACGATGGGCTATAAAATAATTTAGTGAGTATGAAGGAACAATGATAATAGTACATACTAGCAATTGCACCATATGTTGCAAAGGAAACGCTGAACGCTGTAAAGCAATAACAAAGGAAATAGTAGTATAGAGTAAGTTGAGTTTTAAAGTGGTGAAGGAATTGCAGCTTAAGAATATGCATCATTTCATAGAATAATTTCTTAAAAGGATCCATATGGTCTGCCCGCAAATTCACTGCAAGTGTCAAACTTCCATCATTCATAGGGTTAGACAATAAATAAATTGGATCTTCAAAAGCAATCATTGCCGGACCCACATAAATTGGCCTTCCCCAACCAAAATCTGCATCGTGAATAAGCAGCCGAGACCAATAATTGATGTAAAGATTGGGAGATTTGCATGTATGAGATACTCGAACTAAAGCATTCAAATCAGGGTGTGATTCCAAATAGTCTATAGAAGAGTGCAGGTATTCATCATCCATCCGGACCAAAGCTTCATGAATGAAGCTTGTAGCATAATATAGAGGCTTCGAGGTCAGGTCCCCTGCAATTTCCATAGGCAAAGCACAAAAAATGGCATTTCCAAAATAATTAAGGGGAAGAGGTGGCTGGAGTCACTTACGACTATCTACAGCAACATACATTTTTCTTTCTTGATCTTCATTGAAATTTATAGCCTTACAAAGGCATCTCTAAATGTGTCCAGATAACATTTCATAAGTAGTATATTTTACCTGATTGCCATCCTCTGTGGCCTTGGCCTTAAGTCTATCTAATTGGTCTCTTGTAATTTTAAAGATACCTATTGAGTCTTGGTTATCATTTACTTTTCCATTTTTTTCTGGTGAAGGTTGTTCAAACTCTATATGTCGAAACTTTGGATTGGGAGTATTGTTGGCTTGTAAAATACTTCTGTCAAGATAGGCAGGTTCAGTAACATTGGTTCCACGGGCTACAACTGACCAAGTATTCAAAAATTGTAAACATGCATATCCATCGCCCAGAATGTGGTGTATCCCCACACCTAATGATACTCCACCACATTTGAGAAATGTTACCTGCATGTGAACAAATTAAGATCATTGCAAAAAAATGGTTCCTTCGAGGATCACTTTGTTAGTCTCAAGATCATTGCAAAAAAAGATTACCATAATAAACTTAATCTCTTTTGTTGTTTCATAAAGTTTAGAAAAAAAAATTGACACTATTCCTAGGACAAAACTGTGTAAGTTAAGGATTGTTATGATAAAGTTGTACAAGAATATTGTTGCCAAAATTAAGACCACTAAAAATTAGAACCAAAAAAATTAAATGCAATATCAGAGTTAAAACTTTAATCATTTGTTTGTTTGAAATCACCATTCGCAAATGGTGCAAGATAGAATTTGGTGCAAATAAATGGTGCAGGATGGAATTTCAAGCTCATGGTTATTGATATGCACCATGACAATTCGTTACTTGAAATGGCATCATGGTTATTGATACGCACAATGACGAAATGGCATAATTATAACAATTGGCTTGTGGATTTCTCCTTATGTCAAATTCAGGTTCTGTTATAGGGTCATTCTTTTTTTTCAGAGAAGAAAAACGCCGTTATATATAGGTATAATATATATAAAAACAGTAAATAATATAATGTCCATCCATCACTCCAAACCAAAAAAGTTTGTATGGAATAACAACGACATAATTCATAATGTAAACTACTTGCAAATACAATCACATCAATGCTGCGCGAAAACAGTTCATAGAAAGCCAGCTTCCCCTTCGATTAATCATGAAAACGCAGCATATAACATAAAACGGTTATTCATCATCCGTCAGCAAGAAAGGGTCATCAAAACAAACCACCAAGAGAGTACACGGTCGCTTGCAGAAGAAATAGGCATACCCAGGTCCGGAGCATGACACAGTCCAAATAGGCCAATCACGCTGGCCTGAAAGATTTATAAGGAGAACCTCGCGTGCCAGTAGAGGAAAGAAAATATAAAGATCAGAATAAGGAAAAAAACCACGTTCGCTTGATGAAGTTTATTATGTCCAAGGACTGTAGACATTTATACTTCCTTAGGGTGGCTATAGTTTCTTACCGATGCTCCATTCTTTCCAATCCCTTCTCTGAACGTTGTCCAATCCCCTTGAAGTAATAATGCATAATTCATCATCGGAGTGCAAGAAGCTCCCAGGTCTTGACATCCAATTCAAATTCGACGGCATTCTAGACTCATCCGTTTTGAGCAACTTGCAGCCCAAATAGCCGCACTCATGGATATCCTAATCCAAGAATTTGAGGATGAATTGGGCTGGATTCACAGCCAATTGGCAAAGATAAAGTTTCATAGACAACACTTCCAAGAATTTGAGGATGAATTGGCCTGGATTCACAGCCAATTGGAAAAGATAAAGTTGCATAGTTATTCAATGCTCTGCTCCCATCTTCCTCCGTTATTTATATTTCTCTTTAGTAGACAGAGATAACCCCAGTGCATCCTTATTTCAATGACAATGAGGCAGCAAAACAGGACACTTTGCACAGGGTTAGTGATGTTTTCTCTCAAGAATGGTTCTTCCTTATTTCAATGACACTACTCAGGCAGCAAAACAGGACACTTTGCACAGGGATAGTGGTGTTTTTCCTCAAGAATGGTTCTTCCTTATTTCAATGACACTACTCAGCAGCAAAAACAGGACACAAAACTTCCATGTGAAGCATTATTCTTACCATACCCAATACCAATCAATCACATCTCTAGAAATAAAAATATTTTGTGCCTGAAAATTAACATTCTCTTTTGACACTGTAAGAGGGGATTATTCTTTAGAATCCTTCGAAATTTAAAAATAGTTTCAAGATCACTTCAACATAATTATTCCTTTCAACTATCAATTATTTGAAATAAATCCAATTAATACTATATATAACGATATTTTTATTTGTAATTTATTATTAATATTGACATTATTATATTGCATCTCACCTATACACCCATTACACATTACACGTCGTAAATGGCATCTGCAGATTAATTTTGTTCAAGAAGTTAAATATTTCTCTCAAGAATGAATGAATCGAAGTTTCTCCCAATAAATAATGAATGAATGGTAAGTAAGTTAATCCAATTTCTACAACATGATACAATTATTTTCCAAAACAGTTAAAATGGCAGAACTATAAATTATCCCCAATGACTTTTGTTTCTTCAATGCAGGAAGCGGATTCCTTGTATGGAAAAGAAGGCTAATGCTTCGTGTCATTGGGTTGGATATATGTGTAGTTTCTGAAATGATGCTGATAATTGTTAGCCTTTGGGGTTGAAGGCGGTTCATTATCATCAAATGGCATGTTGGTCCAGAAACCATCAAAATTAGTTGTGCAAAAATTCCCCTTAACATCAGGCTTGAATGTTGGCTGTATCTGCCTGGCTTCCAGTTTCTTCCAGCTAATTGATTTGAACCACTTGTGTCCTTTGATGTCATCACTCCCACTTGCTCCACTGCCTAGCCGCTTGCTTGGATCCTTCTGCAGCAGCTGCACATCATATGAAGGCAATAACCTCACACACTATGTTAACTGATCTATTCCATACACAGCAATAACATTAACGCAGGATTTGAAGAAGGAAAGCTGAGAAACTTACGCCTTTCAGCAATGAATGGGCTTCACTGGTCAAAAAAGGTGGCAATTTAACTTTATCCTTAATAATTTTATTTTGCACTTTCTGGCGGTTGTTACCAGTGAATGGAGGCTGCAAAATACAAAAAAGCTAATGCTCAGATGTGAATTAACCAATGCACTGACACCTAAAATTTTGCAAATGTACAGCAGCTTACCTGTCCTGTGAGCATCTCATACAGAAGAATTCCAACACTCCACCAGTCAACAGCTTTACCATGGCCTTTAGCTTGAATAATTTCAGGTGCCATATAAAATGTAGTCCCACACATACTATTGGATCGACCTGACTCATTTACTTCCTTTGCTAGCCCAAAATCAGTCAACTTAACCTAAAATGTTGCCCAATGGGGATTAGCAATTGTGATATTTTGAAATTGGTATAATAATATACAGCAAGAAAATTCCATGACATTGAACTAACAAGGATATAACAAGAAAAAAGGCATAAGCATTTGATTTACATTTACTATTTATAACTGTCTTCCTCACTGCATAAAGTAACAGTAGTCCTAATGAGATAATTTACAAAGGACACATGCACTTACATGCCCTTCAGAATCTAGAAGAATGTTCTCGGGTTTAACCATTTTGATGAAGGTATGAGACAGCAGAAATTATTTCCGCAACGTAAACCCGAGCTAAATCCTCACTAGAAAACACAACAATTAAACATATTAGAGAAACAAACATCAAGCACTTTGGGAGAAATAAGCACCGAGCCCTGAAAATCACGACGAAAGATGGAAGATACCTGAAGAGCCCTTGTCGTTGAAGCTGAAAGAAGAGGTGCCCACCATTTATAAAATCCATTACAAACCTAGAGTTTCTGACTAAACAACGCCAACCAACAATAATGAGTTTAAGGCTGGATAATCCCCAAACAAGTCCCCAAGGCACGGATCCTGGAACAGTCTGACATACAAGTCAGAAAAACCTGACCAAAAAAAGGGAAGCATGCATTACCTAATGCTGAGTTGTGAACAGTGGCAAGTTTGAATTGATTCCAAAATTGAAACATAGAACAGTGGCGAATTTCCAAAATTGAAACATAGAACAGTGGCAAGTTTGAATTGATTCCAAAAGTATCTTAGTATTTCGTGTTAAGTTGGATTGCATCAGCATGATCTGCACTCTGCAGATTGTTGTGTCAAATTGGTAGTATAGCAGAAGTGTTGTATTTGATTTGTGGTTGATCTGAAGTATTTATGAGATACCTGTTGTTGTTGTGCAGGGGACAGAGTGGAATTTGGGCTTAAAAATTTGGTGTGTGGGAACTTGTAAATTTTTTTTTAGTCAACAGTATGGGTATTAATTTATGGTATTACTCAAATTTTATGAAAAAAGGGATGCGGCATAGTTACAAGCATATACTTTTGATAAGATGCAGATCCTAGGTTAGACACCAGATTGGCATGCAGTATCAACAGAGGGAATTGAGGAATAGACAGTGTGAAGTAGAAAGGCCTGTTGGTGTATAGAGAAGAAAGAAGGAATAGACAGTGTGAAGTGGACATACAGAAAATGTGCTACAGTTTACTAGTTAGTGGTTGCACGTCATTGGCAAGTAGAAAGACCTATTGGTGTATAGAGAAAAGAATGGCAAGTAGATTTTGCCCCTTGCAAGGACTACAGATCTAGTGTGGTACCCATTCGTGTGGTTAGAGAATGACTCAGTGGTACCAATATTTATAGTATAGAACTTTTGCTTGCTCCTACGTGTACTCTATTCAAAGAAGACAATACTTATTTGTAGATTCACTTTCTGGCAACTCGAATACAATGATTGTTTCACAGAAAATTTGAGAATATAACATTGCTCCCTGATAGATGTGATGATTAAGATGAATATATATCAGACATAATTGACAACAGCAAAGATATATTTGACTTTGAAATTGTACATCTGAAGTGCAAACTCCGTAAGGGATCAAAATTATTGGGCCACACATGAATAAGGGACACATTCTAGAGATGGATGATAGAAGATGAGGGACACATTCTACAGAACGACAGAAAGAGCATCATAACCAAAATTCAGAGATAAGGCAACTGGCACCTGGAAGGAGTATCTGAGCTAAAAAATAAAGGGGTGCATTTGATTTACATTTACTATTTATAACTGTCTTCCTCACTGCATAAAGTAACAGTAGTCCTAATGAGATAATTTACAAAGGACACATGCACTTACATGCCCTTCAGAATCTAGAAGAATGTTCTCGGGTTTAACCATTTTGATGAAGGTATGAGACAGCAAAAATTATTTCCGCAACATAAACCCGAGCTAAATCCTCACTAGAAAACACAACAATTAAACATATTAGAGAAACAAACATCAAGCACTTTGGGAGAAATAAGCACCGAGCCCTGAAAAGCACGACGAAAGATGGAAGATACCTGAAGAGCCCTTGCCGTTGAAGCTGAAAGAAGAGGTGCCCACCATTTATAAAATCCATTACAAACTTTCTGGCAACTCGAATACAATGATTGTTTCACAGAAAATTTGAGAATATAACATTGCTCCCTGATAGATGTGATGATTAAGATTTCTATAGATACACCACAGAAGAAGGCACTCTGAGAAAAGACTTGAGCAAATGGGCACTACCATACACCAATGCAAACTCAGGAATTCGTGGGAAAAGGCAGGTCAATATCCAAAAACAGAACCTGCCCCTGTCTCCCCTGTAACAGGAAAGACCATATGCAACAGTGTAGCTTGAATTCATATGGTAAAGTTCGACTTAAACCTGCATCGAAGCAGAGCCAAGTAGTTTAGTTTTCAAATCATAGACCTCAAAAGAACGACAGAAAGAGCATCACATGTTATATTTGAAATCTAGGGAAGTTGTAAGAAACAAATATTTAATTGAAAACTGAGACTCCAAAACAGTGAAAGAGCAAGGTTCTAAAACTTCCATTTCATGGTGAAATAAAAAGCATGGAAAAAGAACAGAAAGAACCCTCCTTAATTTGGAATGGATTATGCACAGAGAGCAGATGCAATAATGCAAATCTTTTTCTGAACACCCATACAAGCAGTCCGCTTGCAAAAGAGAAAATTTCACATAAGGCGCACTTTTTAAACAACTCAGTTGACCGTGGCTTATGAAAGAAGAAAACCGGGAAGATTAAGAGACCTGTAGCTGCCCCTTGTATGTTAATGCAACCTGCAACGAGACCACGAAAACAGAACAGAACAGCATTGGCTTCCGACACCAGATCTGTTTATGCATCCTGCGGGAACACTAAAGATCTGCCCTGAAGAAAACCCATACTCAAGAACAGGTAAACGCAAAAAACCCTAATACTGCCGAAATCGTTTAAAGGATTTTACCTCGATGAATCGAACCTGTTCAAATTGATCGTGTTTCGATGGTGAATATGGATAATAGATTGATTGCTCCAATCTGACTCAGTGAGCAATCCCAGTCCGCTTTCAACAGAAGGGCCTACCCTTTCTTTCTCGCTTGGTGAGGACCGGATTCCACCCAGTGTTCGTTTGTTTACATGCTTGCACATGTATGTAGCGTCCCCTTCGGCCTGCTGGTCAGCCACTCTTGCCTGCATGGCGAATGGAGGTGGGGAAAGGCAAGCACGCAGCGGAAGTAAAGTCAGAAGGAAACCAAATAACTCCGACCATGCTCCAGGCAGCAGAGAACGAAGTTCCTGCCATTGGAAACCAAGAAGTTGCGAAAAGGCAAGCTGTGCTCCGCTCAGAAGATGAGTAGCCACCATACACAAGACAATTGGAACATGCAGATCTGCAGATATAGCCTTTACCTTTAAACCCTCACTGAGTTCTCTCATATTCGTTATGCTGTATAACTAATTAAAATAACAGAATTTAATCTGAGCGCTGAGATGGTTTGAATCGTCTAACATTCAAATCAAAATCCAAGGCACATAATGGTGTGCCCATTTATAAATTGTTTTCAAATAAACACATTTACCATTAAATATATTATAAAATAAATTACAATTTTAAAATATATAATATAAAAGAAATATATATGAATAATGTTTTAAAATAAATATTACTAAAAATTCAAAAATTAATAAAGTAAATATATATATTAATATAATATAGATTAAATTTTAAAAAATAATATATTAATATAAAAGGAATTGTATATAATATTTTTATTTATTTATTTATTTATAAAAATATTAATTATGACAATGTTTTAACTATAAAAATTAATAATGTAAATTTTATAAATTTCAAATAAATAAATCTAATAAATAAGTCTAAACTTATGAATTTCCAATCATAAATTGTGACTAATGAGTAGTGGCGATCACTCATTTAAATAACTACTATTAATATATTCTATTTATATATAACCAACTACTATTAATATATTTTATTTATATATAACCAACACTTTCATTGTGATTAAATTCATCAAATTAATAAATATTTTTTATATGACTTGGCTAAATTTAAATTTGAATATTGATTAGACATCTTCCTCACTTAAATTTGCATCTGAATATAACAAACTTCAATCTTTTGACTTTTAAGCCTGGAATATTTCCCATTTTTTGAAAAAGATTATTGGATATATTCAAAACTTTTTAGGTACGGTTTGCTTACTTCCACGCTTTCCTGATGTAATAATTAAAGTTATCATCCATATACAGTAACAAGGAGTGAAGGAGTATACAGGTTATATGAATGTGTAGCAGTTAGCAATAAGCAAACATAAAGATTAAAAAGATATTAAAATGAATTTATGTGTCTTGAATTTATATGTATTATTTTTAATGTGTTGCTGTAAAATTCTATTTTATTTTATGTAAAGTGAATATATTTTTAGGATGGGAGTGGTTTAAGGTTTTTTCATTCTCTAACTTTATGAGGAGAAGAGGGAGTGAAGCTATTTGTTTAAAGTTACAAAAGTTATATGAATGTGTTAATAATTAAATGAGTAGAGTGTTTCACTAATAAACTATCTAGTTATAAAAGAGATATGAAATATTTATTTCAAAATAGAACTTAATTAAGATTTAACAATATAATTAGGAGAAAAATCCTTATCATTTAATTTTGAAAAAAAAAAAAAATAGATGTTTTATACAGCTTTCTCTCACTCTTCTTACATTAGTTATACAAAATAAAACATGTCCACTCGTGCGTATAAATATGAATATGAAAAGTGAGAATAAGAATAACAAATATGCGCCAATTATAATATGCACATGGTATGTAAAGATACATTAAATGTTAACATAAAACATATATTTAAATTATGAATATATAAAGATAAAAGTGAATAAATGTCATTAAATCAAAGTATTTAACACTTATTATAAAATCACATATTCTATCACAATTAGACAAAAGAAAAGTGTTATAACTTTTTTATAGCTATGATTAAATACAACTTAAAAAGAAGTTATAGATGATTAAATTTACACCATTGTTAAATTATGTGTGGTTAAAATGATAATAAAATTGGTTTCAACATTTCTTAAATATTGTTCAAATCAAATCTTTCAACAATAACTACAATTATTTATAGCTAGTTATATTAAGTATCTTTGTACAAGAGAAACTATCTCCCTAGAATGTTGTAATTTGTAGTGTATGTTCAACTTCTAGGAAATTGTGAATTAATGTTATTGTTAAATAACATGTGTGTATATATTAAATGCTGAAAATATTATATGCTATATAAATAATGACATATTTATAAATATGGGAGTTTAGGATACTTTGTAATTTGTTATTGCCCTATGTAAAGGAGAAATGTTTATTAAAAAAATGTGATGTGATGTATGTTAGACTATAAAATAATTTAGTGAGAATGAATGAACAATGACTATAATGTATTATAGTGTATTTCTAATGAATCAAAAATTTTAAATATATAATATAAAAGAAATATATATACATAATATTTGAAGAAAATATTGTTATTATTGAAATTCAAAAATTAATAAAATAAATAAATAAATATATATATATATATATATATATATATAATGAATTGTATATAATTATTCAATTATTTATAAAATTATTAACTATGATAATATTTTAAGTATAAGAATTAATAATGTAAATTTTATAAATTTCAAATAGATGATGAAATGGTGTCTAATGAGGGGTTACTAAAAGTTCATTTAAATATTTGTGAAAAATGATGTTTATATATAATGAAGGCTTCTACTTTATTTAATCCAACCTTCCATTTGATTAAATTCATTAAATTAATGTTTTTCTATATGGTTCTAGCTAAATTTAAATTTATATATTAAAATTTATCATTACTAATTTTGACATCTTCCTAACCTTCACTTGTTAAATATAATCTTTTTAACGGTTACGATTACATAATTTTGACATCTTCCTAACCTTCACATGTTAAATATAATCTTTTAATCTTTTTAACGATTACGATTACAAGGTTAAATATAATCTTTTTAACGGTTACGATTACATAATTTTGACATCTTCCTAACCTTCACATGTTAAATATAATCTTTTAATCTTTTTAACGATTACGATTACATTTGATACTTATGTAAGATTTAAATGCTAAACTTGATCTGAAATTCATATATTAAACGTAAACGTAAAGATAAGATATTTACCTAAGATTTACTACGTGTTAAACTTGATCTTAAATTCATATTAAACGTGCGTTGCAACTTAGGACATGTGAAAATACTGTTGTATAGATTTGACGAGGAACAATGAGGACTGGGAAAGCCTTTGTATCACTGAAAGAGTGGTACAGCAGGTTCGGTTTGTAGGGGTTCACCATTTTCTTTGAGTCAATGCACGACTTCCATTGTGATTAAATTCATCAAATTAATAAATGTTTTTTTAATAAATTCATCAAATTAATTAATAAATTAAATTCATTTAAATTCATATTAAATGTGCGTTGCAACTTATGAGCATGTGAAAATACTGTTGTTGTAGAGATTGGAGGGGGATTAGGAAAGCCAATGGTCAAAAGTTCACAATATTCCCTATTTTGCGAAGAATTTCCGTTCACCATTTATGAGCGGCAGTCGGTAGGGGTTCACCATTTTCTTTGGAGTTCAGTTTCTTCTATCAAAACATTTGAGAAATACTAGTTTTAGAACTATAACAAATTAGCGTGTGAGAGAGCCTTCACCACGTTCAATAATACTTCAGAATGCCCCTCATTGAAACTTTGCGGCAGTGATAGATTTCTGACGGTTAAGTCCCACAAGAACATAAAAATATGTCATGGACGGTGGGTTTTTAGCATGCAAGTTTTTCAAACATCAAATTTTAAAATTATGTCCCGTTTTTAAAATTCGCAGCTTGCGTTCGCCATCTCCCACCAGTCAATGCACGACTCTACATTCCTTAATTCATGAAAAAAACATGGGGAAAGGAAAATCATAGTGTGATCAAATGACAGTAACGACAAAATGGTGCATGCTATAAGAAAGCCCCCCTGGTATTTGCAAGACGGAATCAGAGCATAGGCAACAAACACAAGGGTGTTGTTGTTTACTTGAGAAGACAAGGGTGAGTCGTGGCTGTGAAAATGAGCAATCAAATTAGTTGGATCAAAGCATGTACAGAAATTTATGGGACGGAAGATAGAGGCACCGGGCAACATAACTAGATCCATGTTTCATGTAGATAAAGATGAGAGCAACGAAGCGAAAATAGTTGAAGAGTAATTAAATGGCTCACTGCAACATTACATTCCATTTTGTTAATCTTTTTTTTTCTTGATGTTGGAGACTGAATTGACAGGAGAATGTGTGTATTCAAATAGAAGCAGAAGCATTATTAACAACAACAGTACAAGAGGAGGAGGAGGAGAGGAGCTGACCGTGTTGTCATGTGCAACGGGTAATCCCATCGATGACTGTTGGCGGTGCGACCCCAATTGGGAGCGTAATAGAAAACGGCTGGCAGATTGTGGCATTGGATTTGGAAAGGATGCCATTGGAGGAAAAAACGGCAAGTTTTATGTGGTTACGGATGCCGGTGATGATGCCGTGAATCCATCCCATGGCACACTGCGTCATGCCGTCATTCAGGCGGAGCCGCTGTGGATCATCTTCCACAATGACATGGTCATCCAGCTAAAGGAAGAGCTGGTTATGAACAGTTTCAAAACAATCGATGGGCGAGGCGCCAACGTCCACATTGGTAAGGGGGGCCCATGTATCACCCTCAACAATGTGACAAACGTCATCATTCATGGCATCCACATTCATGACTGTAAGCCTCTACAAAAAGCTATGGTTAACACCTTTCCTCCTGTGGATAGAAAAATAAATCATGGAGATGGGATTTCCATCTCGACAGGGAGGCACATATGGGTGGACCATTGCTCTATGTCTAACTGCGAAGATGGCCTCATTGACGCAGTCAAGTCATCCACCTATATCACCATTTCCAACAATTATTTCACTCACCACAACAAGGTAATTAGCAACCTCACATACTCATTCATTCATTAATTGCAATCCACTCTATTCTATTTTATTCCTTGTCTTCTAGCTTGACAATGGTCTGCTGCTTTTCTCCCATTGTAGGTGATGCTATTGGGTCACAGTGACGACCACCATCATGACAGAGTTATGCAGGCAACGGTTGCACTAAACCATTTTGGCGAGGGTCTCGTGCAACGAATGCCAAGGTGAGTAATTAATTGTTATTTCATTCATTTCCCGTCTTAGGTGAGTAATTAATTGTTATTTCATTCATTTCCCGTCTTATTTTGCATTTTGCTGTGAAGGAAAAGTATGAAATAGTACTTATTATATTATTTAGATATTAAATTATCCATTAAATGGATGTAGGTGCCGATTTGGATACTTCCATGTGTTTAACAATGATTACACTGAGTGGGAAATGTATGCCATCGGTGGAAGTTCAAACCCCACCATACTGAGTCAAGGAAATATATTTATGGCATCTGCAAACCCCTTTGCTAAAGAAGTAACCAAGAGGAAAAACGCCACAGAGAGTGAATGGAGAAAGTGGAACTGGAGATCAGAAGATGATGTGCTGCTAAATGGTGCATATTTCACGCCATCGGGATCGCAGGTGTTTTCCACCTATGCAACAGCATACAGTGCCACACCAAAGAGTTCAGCCCTTGTGGAACAACTCACCAGGAACGCAGGCGCGCTCTCGTGTAACAGAGGAAGTCGCTGCTAACTACAACTTCTTACCCACAATTATCACACCTGAATTTGAGTAGCCGCAAACATTGCTCTTACTTTTCAAAACTGTCTCTTCTCCAGTATTGTCGCCCTTCTTATACTTCACATTATTTGTTTATAATAAACAATAAATTATCCAGCAGCAATTTATTATTTTTTAAATTTCGCCATGTTTTGTATCATAATGGATATTTTTAAAATAGTCATTTTATATTTTATCGACAACGAAGGACTTAATCAGAAGAATTATGTGCCGGGTTGGCATAATTTAATATAAACTACGTAAATGAAAACTTTAATTATGTGCTGGCTTGGCATAATTTTATATAAACTATGTAAATGAAAACATTTTTTTATAATGAAAAGCTAGTTTTTCTTTTTTTCTTCCATATATATAATTTTAAAATTGGTAAATAATTTAAAAAAAATATGTAATATAATTTATTTATATTCAAATAATAATAATAATAATATTTAACAATAATCATAATTTTATTTTAAAATCATTTTAAATTTAGATATTGAATTTGTGTATTTTATTTTTTTATTTTAGAGTAGGATATTAAATTTGGGTATTTGTTGAAAGATGAATTTATTTTTTATATGATAATTATAATTAAATTTTATTTTGATTTAGCTTTAGTGGTCAGAAAGCATTATTATGATTTCATAATTATACTACTAATCCAAATATGATTCAAAAAAATCAAATTTAATTTTAAAAGTGTATTAATATTCAATATTTTTAATATAATAATACTAAAATTTTATCTATTTAATATTTTTAATATAATAATACTCATCGCTATATGTTTATCTTAAAATTAACACTATGATGTAGTTAAATGTGTTAATAATAATAATAATTTATAAATTATTTGATTTTATTTATTTAAATTTAGATCTTAAACATATTTTTTTAGTACTATTTAAATGGGTAGTCTAATTAGTAGAAGGACTAGGCTTTTTTTTTGGACTATTTGATTAGGCTAATTTTGTTCAAAGTCCAATATAAATTTTAAAAATTCATAAATCTATGTTGATTAATTTGTGAAGAGACTTAATTTTTTGGGATTTTTTAGGGTGCTAAATCTTTTTGTGCATTCTAAATTATATTGTAAATAACAACAAATCACAATCTCACAAGAAATTATATTCCCTCGTTCCAATTAATAACTCATTTCCTCTATCAATTAGACTACTTCTAATGAAATATAAATATCTATAAATATTAATATTAATTTTAGGAATATAAATACCAATTAATTAAATTTGTCATTCCCTTAGGATTTAACTATTTTTTTAGCAAGTATTCGTATTGAGCTGCAAATTTCATAAAAGCCATAACAAATTACTTTAAAGGATCTGAGTAGTGTTGTGAGGGAACATAAGTTTGTGGGGTATTTCGTTTAGTTGGTGATTCCATGAAACTTGAGAAGACATGACCTTGTCATTACGTACATCTCTCATCTCACAATGGAAACAACGACCACTGCCTACATATGTCACGTCACAATAGCCATTAAGTACACCCCTTAACCTACCATGCAACCATGCTCAAAAGATAAACAAACTTTGTGACATTCATTCATTCATACATTTTTACTTTAATATCTTATTACCTTTAATACTACATGTTAATTTTATTTAACACCATAGTAATATTTATGGTAATAAATATTTGTAAAACATGTTAAAATGAGTGGGTTAAACCCTTAACCTTTGCTTTTAACTCTAGTTTATTACTGTCTATAGCATCATAGTTCAAATGTTTTCTCGTGAAATAAATCCAGACCCACCTGGGTACCATAAACCTACCCTGACTCTACCTTGACTTAATGGATTCTCACGGGGTACCTCCTCATGGTAATTTCAATGGTGATTTTGCTTTGATTGAAATCTCAAATAATTAATTGTTATATTATACTAATTCATGGCTCATAATTAAATATCTGAACACTATATGGTAACCTCACCTTACCTTCACTCGGATTTTCTGTGATCCTTGGCAATCCTGAGTTAGGATATTGATCTACCCCCTCAACCCTAATCCTCTTCCATTCGTTTTTTTCATTTGTGCGAGAGCGCTTCAAGATATGCAAGTCTGTAGCTCATGTTCTGCCTCCACTCTTCATTCCGTGCCCGAAAAATATGAATACAAGGTTCATCCTGTCGCCTCCATTCGACATTCAAAACCATTTCAGGTAAAAATAGGTGTTTTTCCCTCAACCCCCATCTCGCTGTAGCAAGATTTGTTTGCAGGATTCTCGTTTGAAAGCTTTTATCTCATAGTTATGGTTTTAAAATGTAACTAGGTTATGGCTGGAAGGTTTTATGTAATATCCCTATTTTTACTACTTTTATTAAACATTTGAACAATCCTAAAGTTTGAGTGGACCTAAAGGAAAACAATTATTGTGGACATATTTTTCTTTTAAATTTAATAAATGTGGAATTTGAATTATTGTGCAAAGACAAGAGTAAAAGTGGAGACCAAGATTTCACGTCCATGATGATGGATAAGATTCCAAAGACTTTCCCAGATTCTCAAAAATTCCTTGGAGAAAATAAATTAAATTTACATATTAGATTGGAGATAAAAATGCAAAAATATACCTGAGTAAAGTGGAAAGTTACTGAGAAGAGGTGAAATAAAAGTAGAAAAAGGAAAAAGCTAGTGTTAAAGTACTTTTGCGGGAAATACAAAAGGAAAGCCTAGGCCAAAAGGAAAACAACATCCTGACTAACTAGACGCAGTTATGGAAACATGCTGAAGGGAAATAAAGATTAAATAAGCCATTCCTGGGTAGACAAGAGGTTGTCTACACCTTGGAGGAATTGGTCTCTGTTCGGGGGGAGCTGTGGAGAGAAAGCTCAAGGTTGGGTGGCATTTAGTCTTGCCAAAATTGGTATGCACAAGTAATTCAATTCTATATTATAAATTTTAGTATTTCATATTGGTATGGAATTATGAGGCTTTTATAGTAGGTGGAAGTGTGTAAGAGATTTAAATTTATGCATGAGTAAATTTTGGATAAAAAATTATTAGATAGTCTGATGTGTTTAACAGATAATAACAATAGAAATTATAGTTGATATGTATGGTTACATAAACAATTAGAAACTTATAAACCAACTCTTAGAATTTCTAAACCCCATTCACAAGTTTAAATATTAGGTTAGGTTGTAAATCTCATTACTGTAAATACATAGAACATATTTGGATATTTGGATGAGTTCCGGGACTTCCATATTTGGATGAGTTCCACTAAGCCTTACAGTGTTAGTGGTCATCCGTAAACAACAAACTTATGCCAACATTTTTGAGCGCACATTCAGCCTAGTGCTTCCATGCATTTTTCCACATTTTGTATTACAACTCTCTTCTCGGACTCATACATACCCCTTTGGATTTAAGGGGAGGGAATGTTGGACACCTAATCCTCTCAGAGTTGGTGTGAAATGTGAGTAGTCAAAGGGAGTCCAAGAGACCTTTAAATATGGAATTGAACAGTAATGGAAAATGTAATATATATATATATATATATATATATATATATATATATATACATCATGTGAATAATAAAGAAAACACATAATTATCTTTCACATATTTTGTCCACATTCGATGTATGTTTAAGAGTATATACTTCTTTATTTATTTTTCTATATTTTTATTTTAAAATGAGCACATTGGAGGCTGAGCACTGAAGGAATTATATATTTATCTCTGTAGTAATATTTAAGTGAATTTTTTTGGAGTTTCTAGCGGATTTCTAGTCAGAATTGGACAAAAACAATTATGGTCAAATCTTGATTTATGTTGTTTAAAATAGTGTATTTATTAAACTAGTTTTTTTTACTACATATATGGATTCAACACCCTGAAAAACCCATGTGGCACTTCAAGTTATGTCCAATTAGATCAGAAAATAAATTGCAAAAATTTTCAAAATTGCACTTAAAGACTACTTGTTTCCCTCATACTTAAGGAGCAAAAATAACTTTTAGGAATTGAGGAGAAAAAAAAATATATTTAAGTTAATAATTTTTTATAGATTTTTAAAATTTAAATAAAACTTCACAACCATCATTTTATTAATAATAGTTAAACTGGTAAATAAAACTAATATTTAGATCACCATTACATTAATAATAATTAAATCTATAAGCAACCTCAAAAATAGCTCAATTGGTCTAGTTTTGTGCATGTGTCAACTCCACCCAACATTTATGAACCACCCTTAAAAAATAATTAAATTTATAAATAAAATTGATATTTATAATAATATGTTCAAGTGTATTGTTGCATAAATCAATACTATATCAATAATGATACCTCATTAAATTTTGAATAAAAATTCTAATCAATAAGATAATACCATTCACGCGAGTGAAATGCATAATGATACCTCATTAAATTTTGAATAAAAATTCTAATAAATATCATAATACAATTCAGGTGAGTGAAATGCCCATGCCAACCAGGCGGAGGAGAACTAGTATGATAAATATTATTTTACTTAAACTTACAATGGAGTAACCTTTTCCGTCTGTGGGGTCTTGGTTAAACGGTGATGAGGTGGGCTGTTATAGCACTCATCATAGGTTGAATGCCCTTCCCCGATTGGGGTGATGTATCTGGACATGTTAATGAAAATGGAGTAAAAAAAAAAAGAGAAAAAAGTGAAAAATGAAAGGAACTACCAAGCTTACAAAAAAAAAAAAAATGGAGTAACCTTTTCCATGTGCCTTTATTTCTTTGCATAGGCTACAAGCACCAATGTCATTTATACATGATAGGTTTCTCGATACAAAAGGATTCTCGACGATAAAATATTCCAGTAGAGAACGTCAACGTCCGTAAATTAAACGCATTGACAGAGAGGTGGGCCCAACCAGCTGCGTAAAGGTTGTTGGAATCTGCAATCTGGATAAGGATAAGCATTACCATTTTAACGTCACAGTACCGTGTGAGAAGGCCTTGACCATGTTTAATAAGTCGTTAGTTGAATGTTATAAATTCTTCATAAGGCAAAGTGGCAATCGATTTCTGACTATTAAGCCCCACGCAAACACAAATATATGTTGTGGATGGTACTTCTTTCCCTAGTCTAAGAAAACTACAGAATAAGGGTTTAAATTTTTGGGTGTCTTAAGGGTTTTTCATAGTGTTGAATCCATTTCCATTATCAAAAATGCAATTCAAACACTCCAAATACCTGATTTTTTTAATTTTTTTTACCGGATTTCGGGAAAAAAATGTCGTCTAGACTATTCTGTTGCGTCAGTAGAAAAATCCATGATTTTTTGCCCGCAAGCTCGAAAAACATCAAGTTCCACATCCAATTTTGTCCTCTTTTTAAAATCCGTAACTTAATTTTTTCATCTCACACCCGTCAACATAGGTTTCCACTATAATTCATCAAGTTCGATGAAAATGACCCTAACCAGAAAACGATGGATAATAAAAGAAAGCCCTGCCATTTGGAAGAGTAGATGCAAGAAACACCAGTGTTGTTGTTTACTTGGACAAACTTGAGTCTTGTGTGTCAAAATGAACAATCAAATTAGTATTTTGAGTTGCATGCTGCCGATTGGGATACTCCACTACATTCATGGCATAGGGCCTAAGCCATTTGGATCAAAGTAGGGAGAGAAGTTTATGGGATGCAAGATAGGGTTGCAGAGGAAATATAATTACATCCAAGTTTCCCATCCAGAAAGATCAGAGAAATGTAGCTGTGACAACAACATTTAATGATAACTAGTTGTTAACTAGTTAAAATACATTTTTAACTATTTGTTTTAAGAAAAGAGTGGAACTATTAATGTTTGCTGAAAATTAATTTTCATTAGTAAATAATTATGAATAATAAATCAGTTATGGAAGGTGAATCCATAAAGACTAAAAGATGATGGTAAAATGTTTCCCCAAGAACTGGAAGGTGGTTGGGGACAGTTGGGAAACAATTACTTGCTCCTCTGGGGATAAGAGACTGATCCCAGTGAGGATTAGGGGTTCTGTTCATGGAGAGAGGGAGAGTATTGAGTTTCCAGAGCTGGTAGTGACTAGTGGAAAACACTCGGTAATCCTGAAATTATTTCTAGTACTGGCTCGACTAGGTGTCTTGAGGTCACAACAGAAATATCCACTGTCAACCCGTGCCTTTCAGGAAGGGATCAAGGGGGCAAAAGGAGGACATAATCACATGTCTTGATGGTTGGGAGGACCACAGCTATAAACTTCTTGTTCAGATAAGTAATATGTGTAACTTTCTGTGATTTAAGTACTGTAATACTTTCACTCTACATGTGCACAAATATTTATTTTTATTTTATTTACAGAGACAACAAATAGCCTATAGACGTTTGTTGTAAATGAATGAATTTAATTGTCTGCTTTACTTTGTTTAAGTCTTTATAAGTTTTACTAGAATATGAATGGGTACTGTGAAAAATAGCAATACGCTGAGAAATAAACGCAGATTATAATTTGTATTACAGTTCAAGTTTTTTTTTAAATATGTCAAACAATATTATATATATTTTACATTGAATCTCATATACAGAAAATATATGTTGTCTGAATTATAATATTGGGAAAAGAAAGAATATGCATATACATAAAACAGTAAGTGGTATGACTTTCTTCTATGTCCAAGGAAAAAATAGAGAGGACTGTCAGTTGAGGGTTCGGGGTGAAACCCGACCCAAGACACATAGTTCCTCAAATCTAATTATACACGGACATTAGAACATGTGGTCCGGTCACCAAACAAAAAATTTATACAGTCTTAAAGTTAAGAATACATATAAAGATTATCAAGAAACTGTAACTACTATTTATGCGTGTATATCATTATTGAATAAATACACACGTATTTTTAGAGTAAACTCAGAACTACTTATCACTGTATCGAACAATACCATAATGAAAGGTAGAGAATTTTGAAAACTTCAACTGAAAACGAGAATCATGCAATGAATATTCATAACCTAGGAAGCCTGAGGTTTCTCGTTATAATTACATTTTTTCTTGCTATTAAAGATATAATGCTCTACATCCAGGAAAATAATAAATGCAGTGATGATTTCCTGAGATGTAAAACTCAACACTTGATCTTAAAACAAAAGTGAAAGAATACAAATTAACTTATTTTGTGGAGATCACAGAAAATAAAAATAAGTAATAGTGTCAAAATCATGTCTTCCAAATCAAAACCCAAGAACCAAGAAGAAAAATGCATGAAGAATGAAGTTAATGTCAAGACAAAAAGTAAGCTTAAAATTTCGTTGCACAAATATAATAGGCATAATAACAGACCAATGATGTATATATATATATATATATATATATATATATATATATATATATATTACTTGTATTTCAAGCCAAAAAAGAAGGGAAACAAAGTTTAAAACCCCAGAAAGCTTGGATTTAGGACAATCCAAAGTCGATAGAAGTGTGAGAGTCACATTTATGCTATAGCATTGAAATCCCGGAAATGACCAGATATGTAATACCCTTAAATCAAATAAACAATACTATTCAAAATTAAGATGCAGTAGTTTAAAACAAAAGATCTATTACAACTAGAGTAAAAATCCTCGGTGGAGGAAGAACATAACCAAATTTAACATATTTGAGGCAAGAATTTTTGTGAAATTCCAAAAGGGAACAGGCAGTTCGAGTAACCAAAGTACCTGTTGAAAGAAGCAAGTCATTGTTCGATTAAGCATGACAATGGCAGGAAACCTCGGCGCTCAAGGAAACGACATAGCATATTCAAGGAGAAACGTACCCGCGTTAAGAGAAGAGGCATTAAACTATGTGTCAAGAAAGAAATGTTAAACAGAGAAAAATCTGAACGAATCTCATTGAAATATAGGTTTGATAATACTCAAAATGTTTAATACCTTTCAAAGAGGAAGCCAACCATAACCTACAGACTTCCAACCTGAAAAATCGAATATGGAGAAAAAATGAGTTAAACAAAGAGGCCATGGACTATACTTATAAATCAGAAACAGAACTGAAGCGTTGCCTAAGAAGAGAGCAAATTACTAGTTTGCAATCTCAGTATATCGATCCATGGAGGAAGCGAGGAAAACTCTTGATCAACACATAATATTATCTTAGAGACATCACCAAGAACAGCTAACCATGGTAGCAACACCTCCAGCTAGAATAGTCAGAAACAGGATCTGCGTATGAGGAAAATAACATAGATCATTTCAACTCCGACAAATGGGGGCTCCGGGAAGAGGTTGGGGTTTCTACCCATCAGAGATCTCTTGCCGGAATCAAACCACCGTTGATTAGAAAAGAATCGAACGGAAAGAAATGTGACAGGTTTGGTAAGTAACCCAAGACTGATTCTGGGAGATCCTCCACAACTGTAATGTCATAAAGGCACAGTATCAAACTTAGTCACCGTTAGTTGCTATGGCCGAGGTAATTAATGTGACGTGGTACCAGTGCAAAACCCCAAAACATTTAACAGTTGAGCATATAACTTAATGCATAGCGGAAATTTCTAAGTGCAATTTTTTTATTAATGCAACGTATTAATATCCCAAATATACATTCATAACTATGTAGTCAGTGAACTTGGAAATTGAATTAAGATGTTAAGAATTACAATTTGTAATGTATGGTAAATTTTTATGTAAACTTGTAAATTTTTTTTTTAGGTGTGTATGTTTCAAGTGGTATCAGAGCAGCATTCATACGCTAGGACCCTAAGGGTCAACTAACAATTCATGTTGTGTGTAAAATGATGCACATAATAGAAGTGTAGCAGTAATTATCATGAGGAGACGAACAACGCAACCACCACCCCAGGATACCAGGGAACCTCAAACACAACCAGTTGTGAACCCTGAGATGTGGGTTCAGCTGAGTATCAATCAGCAGCAGAAAACAAGTTGACTGCTGGAAGAACAACAACATCAAACCAGCTTACTATTGAAAATAGTATAGAAATTACAAGAAGAGATGGTGCGAGTTCGAAGGGATAACGAACGATCAATGCAAGAGTAGGAAAAGATATTAAAGAGCCTGTCAGACAAGAAAAATCAAGAAGTGGAACACCCTAGTACTTATAGGGGCATGCAAGAAGATGATGAACATCAAACCAGAGACAACGCCACTGACAGAGTGGAAAGAAGCCCATCCCAAAGAAGTAACAAGAAAAAAAATTACCATGAAGAGGAATCCGGCAACTTGTCGGATCAGTAAGAGGTTAAAAAGTAGAATGTGGAACTTGAGGTGGAGTTTTGAAAAATAAAACCGCCAACATTTCATGGTGAAGTTGAGGAAGTGGCAGAAGCATGGTTAATATACATGAACAAGTAATTTCAGGTGTACGAGTATAGTAGCAATCTGAAGGCTTGATTGGCCATATAACAGCTAAGGGAGAAAGCCACTCTATGGTGGGAATAAGTGAAGAATGTTTGCAGCATTGAGGAACAAGATGTCAATTAGGAATCGTTCCAGCAATACTTTAAAGACAAGTATTTGACAGAACGTTTCTATGATAATAAAGCTAAATAATTTCATGACTTAAGGCTGGGAAATATGACTATGGATGAATATATCACCAAGTTCACCTCCCTGTTACAATATGTTCCATATCTCCGAGAAGAAAAGGCTAAGGTGCAGAGATTACTGAGTAGCCTTCCAACACATATAAAAGAGAGAATTGAATTTGTGAATCCCAAAACCATGGACGAAGCCATTCGTAAGGCACGAATGTGATATCATCATTTCAAGGCTAAAGGGGAGGTTGGAAAAAGTTAGCAGCAAAAGAAAGGACAGAAAAGTAACTCCAACTTCAAAGGAGCCAAAAGAAATAAATTTAAGAATTCTTCCCAAAATCCTGTCAGCAAACAATTTTGCAGAAAACGTCAAAGGACCCACTGGCCCGCAGAAGATAAGCCTATATAGGCATTCAACAAACCTCAGCAAGGGAAGGTGACCAAGCCACCTCTACAATGTTGGGGGTGTGGCGAGGCACACTATTATAAAAACTTCTCACAACGAACAAGAAATGAGATAGTTCCAAATGTGCAGGAAACTTCCACGGTAGGCAATGTGGTGTGAAATATTCCTCGTATCAACGTGGCATTGGAGGATCGACATGAGTTGGAAGGTAGATTACTCTCAATCTGTTTCTATTTTGGTAGAATCAAGTGCAATTCTAAGTTATGTTAGTCCCAAAATAGTGTAAATGGGTAAATTGAAAGAGTAGAAATTTAAAAACTCGTGGCTGGTACAAATAGCCACAGGAGAAAAACGAAAGGTAACTGCCAAAATTCCAAACTATATTTTGGAAATTTCAGAACAATAGTTAAATGTAGACCTGAACATATTTCCATTAGGGTCCTACAATGTTTTGCTGGGTTTGGATTGGCTAGAAAAAACATTGGACCTTAGAATACTGCAAGGAAAAGATCATTTATTATAAAATGCAATATGGAACACGTAAGGAAATCCATGGAGTCAAGAAGCCATTACAGCTACGTCCAATTACAACATCCCAAATGAATAAATATATAAGGAAGAGATGCCAGATATATGCTATCCAGGTGAGATATGCTGATTCCAAGGAAAAATCACCTATGATGGAAAACATACCAGTGTTACAAGACTTCATGGATGTTTTTCCAGAAAGTATCCCTGGATTACCACCAAGCTGAGATATTGATTTTACTATAGAGCTGATGCCAGGAGCATCACCTGTGTCAAGATCTCCTTACAAAATGAGTGTTCCAGAATTAACTGAATTGAAAATGCGGTTACAGGAATTGCTAGACAAAGGTTACATTCATCCAAGTGTATTCCCTTGGGGAGAACCAGTGTTGTTCGTGAAGAAGAAGGACGGAACCATGCGAATGTGCATGGATTATAGAAATATTAACAAGTTAACAGTCAAGAACAAATATCCCTTACCAAGGATTGATGATCTGTTTGATCAAGTGAAGGGGGCCACAGTATTTTCAAAGATAGATTTAAGATCCAAATATCACTAGATCCGAATAAAGGATGAAGACATATGCAAGACAATTTTCTGTACTAGGCACGGGCATTATGAATTTGTGGTGCTACCCTTTGGGTTAACAAATGCACCAACAACCTTTGTGAGGTTAATGCATGGAGTCTTTCATCCTTTCTTGGATAATTTTGTAGTTATATTTATAGATGATATTTTAATATATTCTAAAAACCAGGAAGAGCATAAGGAGCATTTGATAATTATGTTGGAAATTCTAAGAAAACACCAGTTGTACGCTAATTTCAACAAATGTGATTTCTTTAAAACAAAAATCTAGTATTTAGGCCATGTTATTTTAGTAGAAGGAATTGTTGTTGATCCAAAGAAGATAACAAAAATCATGGAATGGCAAGTACCCTTGAATGTGGTAGACATTCGATCCTTTATGGGCTTAGTTGGGTATTACCGAAGATTTATTGAAGGATTTTCCATAATTTCTTTTCCTATTACTTCTTTGCAGAGAAAAGGAAAAGTTTTCAAGTGGACTGTTGAATGTCAGAACAATTTTGAAAAGCTGAAACAACTTTTCACCACTACACCAGTGCTGAGGGTAGCTGAACCCAACAAAAAAATTGAAGTTTGTACAGACGCAAGTAAAGACGGTGTTGGGGTAGTTCTATCTTAGGAAGGTAAAGTAGTGCCATATGAACCAAGAAATTTGAAATGTCATGAACAAAGGTACTCAGCTTATGATCTAGAACTAACAGTAGTAGTTGATGTGCTCCGAGTTTGGAGACACTACTTGCTGGGTAAAAATTTTGTGCTAAAGACAGATCATAGTAGCTGGACTAGCTACTTTAAGGAAGCTGAGTTCAACTCCAGACAGGCAAGATGGAATTCTTTTCTAAGTGTGTTTGATATGGATATCCAACACATGAAAGGTAAGGAAAATCGGGTAGTTGATGCTTTAAGTAGGAAGTTGCATTGTGTTTATGAGCTTTATTACAATCAGCTTGAAAGTAAATTCTTAGATCAAGTAAAAGAAGAAGCACAAAAATATCCAGAATACAAATTCCATTGGCAGCAAATGGAAGAAAGTAGAAAGAAAGGAAGTAATTTGAGTATGAAGTAAATAATGATTACATGCTAAATTTTAGAGGTAAGGTGTACGGACCAAACCGAGTGGACCTAAAGGAACTGATAATGAATGAAAACCATTGTAGCAATTATGGAGGTCATCCAGGATACTAGAAAATGTTGACTGCAATTAGAAATGTATATTTCTGGCCTGGTATGCGTAAAAATATTGCAGAGTATTTAAGTAAATTTTTGGAGTGTCAGCAGGTGAGGGTGGAGCATCCACATCTCGCAGGATTGTTGCAGCCCATACCGGTACTTGAATGAAAGTGGGAGGTTATATCCTTGGACTTAATTATAGGCTTACCATAATAAAAAAGGTAAAATGACTCCATCATGGTGGTAGTTGAAATATTGAGTAAAAATTCACATTTTATACCTGTGCAGTCTACTTACAAGACTGTACAGATAGTAGACATTTCCATGAGAGAAATTTTTAGGGTGCATGATATTCCGAGGACGGTTATCTCAGATAGAGATGTTAAGTTTACCTCAGCGTTTTGGAAGAATCTGTTTATAAGTCTGGGGACCCAAATAAACTTTAGTACAACTTATCATCCCCAGACCGACGGTTAAACAGAGCGAGTAAACCAGGTATTAGAAGACATGCTACACATGTATGTGATGCAACAACCAACCAAAAGGGGAATAATATTTGCATCTTGTTGAATTTTATTACAACAATGGTTACTAGGAGTCCCTGAAGATGAGTCCTTTCGAGGCCTTGTATGGGAGGAAGTGTCGCATACCCATAAGGAGCAACCCTGAAACAAAATTAATGTTGGGACCTGAGATTCTTGCGAAAATGGAATCTGAGGTAAAGAAGATAAGGCAAAATCTCATGGTTGCACAAGATCGGAAAAATATCTATTTAGATAAAAAGAGGTATTATCGGGAATTTGAAGTGGGCTACCATGTGTATGTGAGTATTAAACCCAAAGGGAGTACCTTGCAGTGTACCTATTGTGTCAACTTGGCTCCCAAGTTTTCTGGACCCTTCCAAATTTTGGAAAGGGTAGGACCTGTAGCCTATCGGTCGACTTTACCCAGTGACATTGGGGTACACAATGTGTGTCATGTGTCCTTGTTAAAACATTATGTGCATGATTCAAAGCACATAATTCATTGGAAAAACATACAAGTAGGATAGAATTAAAAATCCTAACTTGAAATATTTTTTTCTTTATAAGAATTCGACAAGAAACTTTCTATTTGCAGGTAGAGTCGGACAGTGAGTTTCTGGTCGAGCTGCAACACATACTTGACCAGAGGGAAATTATGCTTCGGAAGCGAGTCATCACCTAGGTTAAAGTGCAGTGGAAGCACTTCGGCCTGGATGATGCTACTTGGAAGGCCAAAATATTTTTGAATGAGGCTTACCCGTAGCTCTTTTCAGAGCTGGAATGAAACACTGAGGATGGTGTTACTTCCAGGGGGAGTTGTGACAACTGCATTTAATGATAACTAGTTGTTAACTAGTTAAAGGACATTTTTAAGTATTTGTTTTAAGAAAATACTGGAACTATTAATGTTTGCTGAAAATCTATTTGCATTAGTAATTAGTTATGAATAATAAATAAGTTATGGAAAGTGAATCCATAAAGAGTAAAAGCTGATGGTAAAATGTTTCCCCAAGAACGGGAGGGCGGTTGGGGATAGTTAAGAAATAGTTACCTGCTGCTCTAGGGATAAGAGACTGATCCCAGTGAGGATTAGGGGCTTTTTTCATGGAGAGAGGAAGAGTATTGAGTTTCTAGAGCTGGTAATGACCAGTGGAAAACACTTAGTAATCCCGAAATTATTTCTTGTACTGACTGGACTATGTGTCGTGAGGTTACAACAGAAATATCCACTGTCAACGCGTACCTTTCAGGAAGGGAGCAAGGGGGAAAGAGGAGGACGTAATAGCCTCTCTTTATGGTTGGGAGGACGACAGATATAAGCTGCGTGTCTAGATAAGTAATATGTGTAACTTTCTGTGATTTAAGTACTGCAATACTTGCATTCTACATGTGCACATATATTTATTTTTATTTGATTGACAAAGAAAGTAAATATTCTATAGACTTGTGTTGTAAATGAATGAAGTTAACTATCTTCTTTACCTTGTTTAACTCTTTGCAAGTTTTTCTAGAATCTGAATGGGTACTATGAAAAATAGCAGTAAGCTAAGAAACAAAAGCAGATTAAACTTTGTATTACAGTTCAAGTTTTTTTTAAATATATCAAATAAGATTATATATATTTTATAGTGAATCTCATATACAGAAAACAACTATGGTCTAAACTATAATATTGAGAAAAGAAAGAAGATGTATTTACATAAAACAGTAAGTGGTATGACTTTCTTCTATGTCCAAGGAAAAATAGAGACGACTATTGGTCGACGATTCGGGGCGAGACCCAACCCGAGACACATCGTCCCTCAAATCCTAATTATACACAGATGTTAGAACAGGTGGTCTTCTCACCAAACATAAATTTATACAGTCTTAAAGTTAATAATACAGATAAATATTATCATGAAACTGTAACTGTTGTATATGTGCATATATCATTATTCAATAAATACACACATATTTTTAGATTAAACTCAGAACTATGCACCACTGTACTGAAAAATACCATACTGAAAGGTAAAGAATGCCGAGAACTTCAACTGAAAACGAGAATCATGCAATGAATATTCATAACCTTGGAAGCCTGAGGTTTCTCATTATAATTATAACTGTTCTTTCTATTAAAGAGATAATGCTCTATATCCTGGAAAAGAATAAATCCAGTGATGATTTCCTGAGATGCAAAACTCAACACTTGATCCTAAAACGAAAGTGAAAGAAGACAAATTAACTTATTCTGTAGAGTACATAGAAAAGAAAAATAAATAACACTGTGTCAAATTCTTGTCTTCCAAATCAAAACCCAAGAAACAGGAAGAAAAATGCATGAAGAATTGGTATCGACAGTCTCTAAATATTAAGCATGAAGTAAATCTCAAGACAAAATGTAAGCTGAAAAGTTCATTGCACAAATATAATAGGCATAATAACAGAGTAATGATGTATATATATAACTTGTATTTCAAGCCAGAAAAGAAGGGAAACAAAGTTAAAAATCCCAGAAAGCTTGGATTTAGGAGAATCCAAAGTCTGTAGAAGTGTGAGAGTCACATTTATGCTATCGGATTGAAAACCTGGAAACGACCAAAAATGTAATACCCTTAAATCAAATAAACAATATTGTTCGACATTAAGCCACAGTAGTTTAAAACAAAATATCTATTACATTTGGAGTAAAAATCCTCCGTGGAGGAAGAACATAACCAAATTTACAATATTTGAGGCAAGACTTTCTATGAAGTTCCGAAAGGGAACAGGAAATTCGAGTAACGAGAGTACCTGGTGAAAGAAGCAAGTCATTGTTCGATTAAGCACGAAAATGGAAGAAAACCTCCACGCTCAAGGAAATGACATAGCATATTCAAGGAGAAACATACCTGCGTTAAGAGACGAGGCATTAAACTATGTGTCAAGAAAGAAATGTTAAAAAAAAGAAAAATCCGAACAAATCTCATTGAAATACAGATTGGATAATACTCAAAATCTTTAATACCTGTCAAAGAGGAAGCCGACCATCACCTACAGACTTCCAACCTGAAAAATCAAATATGCAGAAAAACTGATATAAACTAAGAGCCCATGGACTATACTTATAAATGAAAACAAAACTAAAGAATTGCTTAAGAAGAGATCAGCTTACCAGTTTGAAATATTGGTGTATCGATCCATGGAGGAAGCCAAGAAAACTCTCCATCAACATGTAATATTATCTCAGAGACATCGCTAAGAACATCTAACCATGGTAGAAGCACCTCCAGCTAGAATAGTGGGAAACAAGATCTGTGTATGAGGAAAATAACCTAGATCATTTCGACTCCGACAAATGGGGGTTGCGGGAAGAGGTTGGAATTTTTACCCATCAGAGATCTCCCACTAAAATCAAACCACCGTCGATTAGAAAAGAATCGAATGGAAAGAAATGTAGCGGGTGCGGTAAGTAACCCGAGACCGATTCCAGGAGATCCTCCATAATTGTAATGTCATAAAGGCGAATACCAAACTCAACCACCATGAGTTGCTACAGGCAAGGTAATTAATGCGACGTGGTACTGGTGCAAAACCCCAAAACATTTAACAGTTGAACATATAACTTAATACATAGCAGAAAGTTCTAAGTGTAGTTTTTTTATTAATGCAACGTATTAATATCTTAAATATACTCTCATAACTATGCAGTAAGTGAACTTAGAAATTGAGTTAAGATGTTAAGAATTGCAATTTGTAATGTATGGTAAATTTGTATGTGAATTTGTAATTTTTTTTTTAGGTGTGTATGCTTGAATAGCCAAAATTAGTACATAAACAAATGCAATGCAATGGGATAAACCACTAATAATAAATTTTTTTATTTAAAATATCTTAAAAATAATAATAATTGTTTTTATTTAAAATATATTAAAAACAATTAGATATTTAAAAATTTAATACAAATTTATTTGATTATTATATAGTTATTTGAAAATAAAATTGATTTATTTATATTATTTATGTATGTATTTATTGTTTGTTAAGAAATTTGGTTTAAACTAGTAAAAGTTAAATGAATTTTAACACATAAATTAAATTATAGTAAAAAATATATATAATTTTATTTAATAATAATTATATAATTTTACTTAATATTAATAAAAAATGAGTGAAAATCATTATTAATAAATTAAAATGATTATTAATTTAAACAAAAAAATGATTAAATAAATAAAGAAATTCCATTTTTATATTTATATCTTTTGAAAGAATATATTCAAACTATTTTTGATAAATAACTACCTTTTAAAATAAGTCTACACATTTGCCCATAAAATTATTTTCGTCTCAATCTAATTATTATTTTTTTCAAAAAATCTAATCATATGAGTGTTTTGAATATTTTATTTATTTATTTATTTTTATTATGTTGGAAATGGATTCAACATCATCAAAAACTTGCTAGATACCCAAAATCCTGAAATTTGACAGTGGTAACACAAATTTCCCACAATTTCATTATTAAAATTATGTTAACTAAATATAATTATTTCATAAAAGTTATAAATATGCCATATGTGTTTGATTTTTTAACATGTTTAAGAAAACTAATTGTTGACCAAAACATAGGTATCTAAGATCATTTAAGTACACTTACATTATATTATAGCATTAACGTTGTTTTATATTTAAGTGTTTCAACTAAAATAGCCGTGATCACGAAAAGTTAAAGTTCAAGAAAAACTCTGAACAACGCGAAAAACAAGCGGCTAATGCAATCGATACTATTGAACGTAGTAAGGAAATACCGACGTAGGCGCACGTTTTCACAGTGACATGAGGGGTTTTCAAGCCCAAGCATCTCTGATATCACAGCATTCCATCATTAGAGATATGCTACTTGGTGATGATTTGATGGTTTACTGTTCGCTCGCAACGCTTTCCACAAGTCATTTAAATTTGCATCTGAATATAACAAAGTTCGATCTTTTGACTTTTAAGCCTCCAAGATTTCCCATTTTTTTCAAAAGATTATTGGATATTGAAAACTTTTTAGGTGTCGTTCGCTTTCCAAGCTTTTCTGGTGCAATAGTTAAAGTTAGCATCCAGATACAGTAACAAGGAGTGAATTAGTACAAAGGTTATATGAATGTGTACTAGTTAGCAATACTTAAACATAAAGCTTCAAAAGATATTAAAATGAGTTTATTTATATTAAATTTATATGTATTGTTTTTAATTTTTGTTGTTGTAGGTTTTTTTTTTTTATATTTAAATTGTAAAACAGGTTTATGATGTAAGTGGTTTAAGGTTTTTTTATTCTTTAAGTTTGTGAATGGAGTTTTTAGTTAAAAAAGTTATATAAATGTGTAAAAATTAACACTAATAATTAATTGATCATAATGTTTCACTAATAAACTATGTAGTTATAAAGGAGATATGAAATATTTATTTTAAAATAAAACTTAAACAAGATTTAATAATATAATTAGGAGAAAATTATTTATTATTTAATTTTGATTTTTTTCAGAAAAAAATTTTTTCTTACTCTTCTCACATTATTTATACAAAATAAGACGTGTCCACTTCTGCATATGAATACAGATATGAATAAGAATAAAAATAATGAACATGAGATCAATCATAATATACACATGATATGCAAAGAATGCATTGAGTGTTAACATAAAATATATATTTAAATGATGAATATATAAAAGATAAAGTAAAGACAATGTCATTAAATCAAAATATTTAGCACTTATTATAAAATCATATATTTTATCACAAGTAAACAAAAGAAAATTATTATAACTCTTTTATAGTTATAATTAAATAAAACTTAAAAAGAAGTTAATAAGTTATTGTTAAAACATATGTTGTTAAATGATAATACAATTGGTTTGGACATTTCTTAAATGTTGCTTAAGTCAAGTTTTTGAACAATAACTACAATTATTTATTGCTAGTTATATTTATCTTTGTGACAGAGAAACTATCTCTATAAAATGCTATAATTTGTAGTGAGTGTTCAAATTCTAGAAAATTGAAATGTAATGTTGGTGTTTATGAAAATATTATATGTTATATAAATAATGATACATTTATAAATATGTATGATTAAGATGTTTTGCAATTTGTTATTGCTTTATGTAAAGGAGGAATGTTTACTTAAAGAATGTGATACATGATGGGCTATAAAATAATTTAGTGAGTATGAAGGAACAATGATAATAGTGTATTATAATATATTCCTAGTCAATTACAATTTTAAAATATATAATATAAAAGAAATATATATGAATAATGTTTTAAAATAAATATTACTAAAAATTCAAAAATTAATAAAGTAAATATATATATTAATATAATATAGATTAAATTTTAAAAAATAATATATTAATATAAAAGGAATTGTATATAATATTTTTATATATTTATTTATTTATAAAAATATTAATTATGACAATGTTTTAACTATAAAAATTAATAATGTAAATTTTATAAATTTCAAATAAATAAATCTAATAAATAAGTCTAAACTTATGAATTTCCAATCATAAATTGTGACTAATGAGTAGTGGCGATCACTCATTTAAATAACTACTATTAATATATTCTATTTATATATAACCAACTACTATTAATATATTTTATTTATATATAACCAACACTTTCATTGTGATTAAATTCATCAAATTAATAAATATTTTTTATATGACTTGGCTAAATTTAAATTTGAATATTGATTAGACATCTTCCTCACTTAAATTTGCATCTGAATATAACATTGCATCTGAATATAACAAACTTCGATCTTTTGACTTTTAAGCCTGGAATATTTCCCATTTTTTGAAAAAGATTATTGGATATATTCAAAACTTTTTAGGTACGGCTTGCTTACTTCCACGCTTTCCTGATGTAATAATTAAAGTTATCATCCATATACAATAACAAGGAGTGAAGGAGTATATAGGTTATATGAATGTGTAGCAGTTAGCAATAAGCAAACATAAAGATTAAAATGATATTAAAATGAATTTATGTGTCTTGAATTTATATGTATTATTTTTAATTTGTTGCTGTGAAATTCTATTTTATTTTATGTAAAGTGAATATATTCTTAGGATGGGAGTGGTTTAATGTTTTTTCATTCTCTAACTTTATGAGGGGAAGAGGGAGTGAAGCTATTTGTTTAAAGTTACAAAAGTTATATGAATGTGTTAATAATTAAATGACTAGAGTGTTTCACTAATAAACTATCTAGTTATAAAAGAGATATGAAATATTTATTTCAAAATAGAACTTAATTAAGATTTAACAATATAATTAGGAGAAAACTCCTTATCATTTAATTTTGAAAAAAAAATAAAAATAGATGTTTTATACAGCTTTCTCTCACTCTTCTTACATTAGTTATACAAAATAAAACATGTCCACTCATGCATATAAATATGAATATGAATATGAGCAAGAATAAGAATAACAAATATGCGCCCAATTATAATATGCACATGGTATGTAAGGAATACATTAAATGTTAACATAAAACATATATTTAAATTATGAATATATAAAAGATAAAGTGAAGACAATGTCATTAAATCAAAGTATTTAACACTTATTATAAAATCACATATTCTATCACAATTAGACAAAAGAAAAGTGTTATAACTTTTTTATAGCTATGATTAAATACAACTTAAAAAGAAGTTATAGATGATTAAATTTACACCATTGTTAAAGTATGTGTGGTTAAAATGATAATAAAATTGGTTTCAACATTTCTTAAATATTGTTCAAATCAAATCTTTCAACAATAACTACAATTATTTATAGCTAGTTATATTAAGTATCTTTGTACAAGAGAAACTATCTCCCTAGAATGTTGTAATTTGTAGTGTATGTTCAACTTCTAGGAAATTGTGAATTAATGTTATTGTTAAATAACATGTGTGTATATATTAAATGCTGAAAATATTATATGCTATATAAATAATGACATATTTATAAATATGGGAGTTTAGGATACTTTGTAATTTGTTATTGCCCTATGTAAAGGAGAAATGTTTATTAAAAAAATGTGATGTGATGTATGTTGGACTATAAAATAATTTAGTGAGAATGAATGAACAATGACTATAATGTATTATAGTGTATTTCTAATGAATCAAAAATTTCAAATATATAATATAAAAGAAATATATATACATAATATTTGAAGAAAATATTGTTATTATTGAAATTCAAAAATTAATAAAATAAATAAATAAATAAATATATATATATATAAAATGAATTGTATATAATTATTCAATTATTTATAAAATTATTAATTATGATAATATTTTAAGTATAAGAATTAATAATGTAAATTTTATAAATTTCAAATAGATGATGAAATGGTGTCTAATTAAACGTGCGTTGCAACTTAGGACATGTGAAAATACTGTTGTATAGATTTGACGAGGAACAATGAGGACTGGGAAAGCCAATGGTCAAAAGTTCACAATATTCCGTATTTTCTCTGGAGTTTCCCTTCACCATTTGTATCACTGAAAGAGTGGTACAGCAGGTTCGGTTCGTAGGGGTTCACCATTTTCTTTGGAGTCAATGCACGACTTCCATTGTGATTAAATTCATCAAATTAATAAATGTTTTTTAAATAAATTCATCAAATTAATTAATAAATTAAATTCATTTAAATTCATATTAAATGTGCGTTGCAACTTATGACATGTGAAAATACTGTTGTTGTAGAGATTGGAGGGGGATTGGGAAAGCCAATGGTCAAAAGTTCACAATATTCCCTATTTTGCGAAGAATTTCCCTTCACCATTTATGAGCGGCAGTCCGTAGGGGTTCACCATTTTCTTTGGAGTTCAGTTTCTTCTATCAAAACATTTGAGAAATACTAGTTTTAGAAATATAACAAATTAGCGTGTGAGAAAGCCTTCACCGCGTTCAATAAGACTTCAGAATGCCGCTCGTTGAAACTTTGCGGCAGTGATAGATTTCTGACGGTTAAGTCCCACAAGAACATAAAAATATGTCGTGGACGGTGGGTTTTTAGCATGCAAGTTTTTCAAACATCAAATTTAAAAATTCTGTCCCGTTTTTAAAATTCGCAGCTTGCGTTTGCCATCTCCCTCCAGTCAATGCACGACTCTACATTCCTTAATTCATGAAAAAAACATGGGGAAAGGAAAATCATAGTGTGATCAAATGACAGTAACGACAAAATGGTGCATGCTATAAGAAAGCCCCCCTGGTATTTGCAAGACGGAATCAGAGCATAGGCAACAAACACCAGGGTGTTGTTGTTTACTTGAGAAGACAAGGGTGAGTCGTGGCTGTGAAAATGAGCAATCAAATTAGTATTTTGTGTTGCATGCTCTTCATTGGAATACTCCACTGCGTTCATGGCACATAATAGGAATTAGCTAGAATATAGTTTCTCCTAGTTTAGTGTGTGGTTGAGAGAATCTCTCAACCACACTACTGTATGTCTAAGATAGAATTCCTATCTTGAGACTTTTGCTTGTATAAATATGTGTAATTTTCCTTGATTTATAACATAGAATATATTGAGTGTGTTCCCCAAAGACATTTTTATCTTGCACGAGTTGCAGCCCGGTATGGCCTCCGGCCCTTCCCGGGCATGGAAAACAAAGAGCTATATTAGTAAGTAAGTTTGGTTTTCCATCCAAAGGCTTGGAGCGCCGTCGTATGCAAGAGCCGCGCCGTTTGAGTGCGTGCATAAGGAAGATTTGTGAGTCTGGATCATCTGGTTCATGGATCGATAGGCGGATTTGCGCTATTAAACATAATTGGTGCTGTGGTTGCATGGGCTTTGCTGTCGATACTCTGCACCCGAGCAAATCAGACAATGAAAATTTCTGTGCATTGTTTAACCACATATCTGGCCGTTATCAGCATGTTCTGTTTCTGGGACAAGCAGATATTCTGGGGCATTGCATTTGCCATAGCAGCAGTTCTGCAATTTATTGACAGCGTGAGGAGTCTTACAGGGAGTTTGGATACTTGCCGAATGCAAGTAGGCCATGCATGTTGGCCATTTTGAGCACCCACGGGTGTTCTCGGCGGCGCCGTGGGATGGAGAGGGCCGAAAGGCCCGCCAGGAAGCATCTTCAAGCACATGGCCCCGGGCGCGTGCTCCTCCCCGAAGCGTGCGGAGGCGGGGGCATTTCTTTATCCCACAGAGAGACGGGACCGCCCCAGCCCGATGTGTTGTCTGTCGTCCATCCCATGCGATGAAGTTATCAATTTCGTCATCCTCGGTTTATGCTTTCAACGACCCAATGAAATAAACATACACCGAAAAAACTCCATTTTTAGTTATAAATTATAAGCTTATATCGCCTTTAGATTTATCATTAATTATTACAAAATATAAAATCGAATTAGTGTTTATAATTTTGTACACCCTCTCGATAAAGAAACGTAATTATTGCACGGATTTATGCTGGGATAAGCCTCCGCCTCTAAATGTCGAGCCCACTTAAGGTGATTGTGTTCATGTGAATGCCAAACGCCGGAACGGAATCGCCTGCTGCCAGAAGAACCCCGAAGCGGTGATGAGCAATAACTCAAATCTGATGTTAGAATTAGATTTTTCCACTTATGTTTGGAGCATCCTTGTCAACACCGGTGAATAGCCCGCATCGCCGTCATTCTAGTAGCAGAACTGCAGTTTTAGAACTTGGTTCAACTGAACTAGTTATCTTAGATGAAAGCTTTCGTGCTGTCACTGAAGCAGATCTGATGAAGGCTGGAAGTTCGCCCAAACAAGCATCGTCTGCAGTAGCATCTCTTGATCCTTTATGGCGAGTAAAGGCTCCACTGTTCCTCTTATGGGGATTAATTTGTTTAAAGATTGGCATGGACTCCGTCATGAGGATCGATGCCAAAAAAATGCTTCATGTAGAAATTCATAGCGCAATTTTGCATCGATTGATTCTGATTTCTTTTTTGGCTGATGTGCTTACTTCAATGTCAAAGGTGCTGTCAGATTTGGAGCACTCTGTTTGTAGAATGGTGAATGATTGTGGCCTAATTGAAAATCGATCTGTATGGTGTATCAAACCATAGCCTTATTATAAATTTTTTTGATGACAATGCTGCGTATCGCTATAAAGAGATTCTTGCTTTCCATGATAAGTCTCAAGAGCGTGCCCTGCAGAAAAGTAATTATTGAAGTCGGCGATTTTTTTTGTGGAATTGAGATTGAAATGCCAGCGTATGAATAGTTTTATGGGTTCACTGCTCTTTGTATCACTACAAATATTGGCGCTGGTGGAAGCGATATACGGGGGTGGAGATATGAAGGTCGTTGTCAATGGAGGAGAGGCAGAAGAAAATGGTGAGTATTATCTGGTGAAGGCTATTCGATTAATGGAGGTTGTGCTTCATTCATATATGAAGATGAACTGCTTGGAATCAAGATTACAGTGTTGAAGACTGCATGGGTGTTGGAGCTGCTCGATATATAGAGAAGTTTATGCTATTGTTGAAATGTATTTTTTTAATTCTCTGATGATGTTTCAATATATTGATTAACTGTCATGACAATGAAATTGGCTGTAATTTAAATGACAGTAGTGTGACCAGCTATTGTCACAATTCTGAGTGTGTGTTGGAACTGGCCATTCCAACACTAAGAAAATTTACAGGGAATGATGAACACATGACAGTGAAAACGACATCAATGGGAGCTACATCAGAGATTGGAGGATGATCGAGATCATGTTGCAAATTGTTAGCGAGCATGAGGCAGTATGCTTGAAAACAGTGACTAGCCTTGATACTGCAGGGGAAGTGGCATTGTGTTGCCAGGGGAGTGGATACTAAAACGCAACGGAGGATTGGACCATGGAGTCCTGAATTAATGTCCTTGAAGGGAAAATTGTGTTCTCTTCGTGTGGCTGTGAGTGCCTATGTTTCAGTTTCTTTATCAGTTGACCCCTCACAGGTATCGTTGGAATGGTTACTGGTATGCTTGGAAAATAATCATCTATGGGTAGAGATAGAGAAACTAAATTTGAAGAGTGTATGTTGTATTTGATTGGAATCATGTTTAAATATTATTGAGCCTTATTGAGCCTAGATAACTCAATGTAGGTAGAGTTATTTTGTTAGAATTCATGACTCTAACAAATGACAGGATAAGCATGGAGTTCCAAGAATTTATTTGACAAAGATGCCCAAGACGTGAACAATGAACAGATAAGGTAAAGCAGTAGCGACAACGTTTATGGTGGACAGAAAAATAGATGTTTGTTTGAGTTAGTGTGGTTTGTGGAATAGACTCCCTAGCATGTTATAAGCAAATCCAGTTGTTGTAATGGTCATTGTATGTACCCAGAAACTCCAAATGTTGAAGTATGGAATGTAAGCCTGGTAAAGGCATTTGAAAGTTCGTGGTGATCTTAAAACCACTTTGTAATCGTTTATGGTCAGCCTGAAACCATCTTTTGTCACTGTAAAGTGATGGTTTGTGGTGAGCCAGAAACCACATACAGAGCCTTACTGGCTACAGGATTTGCCCGGTGGTGGCACATTTAAGTTCCGGATTGGCCCGGTGGTGGCAGATCGGACTTGCCCAGTGGTGGCATATTGAAGTTGGCGGATTTGCCCGGTGGTGGCAGATCGGACTTGCCCGGTGGTGGCATATTGCCTGAGTGGCTAACGTGTACACGGGAGCTTTGTGCTCGTAGGAGCGGGTGGACTGCAGTAACACCTGGCTCAGTCTCAGATGATTCATCAATCTCTGAGAAGAAGGGGGTTGGTGTGCTTTCTTAGCTGACAGTTGTGCTGAGAAGTACAATTGGCGCGACTGTTCAGTGCATACTCGTGCCAATGCGCCAAATCACGGGAATGGCACAGAAGCGCACGATTTTTTATTCAGGAAGACGCCAACTCAACTTCATGGGGGTCCGCGGGAAGCCTCATCTTTGTTTGACGATTTGCGGAGAAGCAGATCGGAGAAGTTGCGGATCTGTCTGAGAGAGGCAGTGTGTTTTGAAGGTTCTGTACATGCAATTTGCCTGATGGTGGTGGATTTGCAGGTACATATATGCAATGATAACGGTCGACAGAATCATGTATACGAAGGACATCCTACAGGACTACCGATTGCAGCAGTTGGTACTCATGCATTCCGGTAGATGGTTGCTCTTTTATATGGACGTCGACATATTCTTTGTTATGTTTGAACACAACCAGACTTTGTGAATCACTATCATGACAAGTAGTCATTAAGGGGGGGAGTTAGAAATAATTAATTCCTACTTGTCTATGGTTGTAATTCTCCATTTGAGGAGTTTGTTCCTACATAATAGGAATTAGCTAGAATATAGTTTCTCCTAGTTTCGTGTGTGGTTGAGAGAATCTCTCAACCACACTACTGTACGTCTAAGATAGAATTCCTATCTTGAGACTATTGCCTATATAAATATGTGTGTAATTCCTTCATTCATAATACAGAATATATTGAGTGTGTGTGCCATTTTATCTAGTGGCTGTGAGAATGAGCAATCAAATTAGTATTTTGTGTTGCATGCTCTTCATTGGAATACTCCATTGCGTTCATGGCGGGGAGCCCAGGCCATTTGGATCAAAGCATGTACAGAAATTTATGGGACGGAAGATAGAGGCACCGGGCAACATAACTAGATCCATGTTTCATGTAGATAAAGATGAGAGCAACGAAGCGAAAATAGTTGAAGAGTAAGTAAATGGCTCAACTGCAACATTACATTCCGTTTTGTTAATCTTTTTTTTCGCTTGATGTTGGAGACCGAGTTGACGAGGGAGAATGTGTGTATTCAAACAGAAGCGAGAAGCATTATTAACAACAACGAGTACAAGAGGAGGAGGAGGAGAGGAGCTGACCGTGTTGTCATGTGCAACGGGTAATCCCATCGATGACTGTTGGCGGTGCGACCCCAATTGGGGAGCGTAACAGAAAAAAGCGGCTGGCAGATTGTGGCATTGGATTTGGAAAGGATGCCATTGGAGGAAAAAACGGCAAGTTTTATGTGGTTACGGATGCCGGTGATGATGCGCAGTGAATCCATCCCATGGCACACCTTGCGTCATGCCGTCATTCGAGGGCGGAGCCGCGTGGATCATCTTCCACAATGACATGGTCATCCCGGGGCTAAAGGAAGAGCTGGTTATGAGACGAGTTTCAAAACAATCGATGGGCGAGGCGCCAACGTCCACATTGGTAAGGGGGGCCCATGTATCACCCTCAACAATGTGACAAACGTCATCATTCATGGCATCCACATTCATGACTGTAAGCCTCTACAAAAAAGCTATGGTTAACACCTTTCCTCATGTGGATAGAAAAATAAATCATGGAGATGGGATTTCCATCTCGACGAGGGAGGCACATATGGGTGGACCATTGCTCTATGTCTAAGCTAGCGAAGATGGCCTCATTGACGCAGTCAAGTCATCCACCTATATCACCATTTCCAACAATTATTTCACTCACCACAACAAGGTAATTAGCAACCTCACATACTCATTCATTCATTAATTGCAATCCACTCTATTCTATTTTATTCCTTGTCTTCTAGCTTGACAATGGTCGTCGCTTTTTCTCCCATTGTAGGTGATGCTATTGGGTCACGGTGGCGACCACCATCATGACAGGAGTTATGCGAGGCAACGGTTGCACTAAACCATTTTGGCGAGGGTCTCGTGCAACGAATGCCAAGGTGAGTAATTAATTGTTATTTCATTCATTTCCGTCTTAGGTGAGTAATTAATTGTTATTTCATTCATTTCCCGTCTTATTTTGCATTTTCTTTGTGAAGGAAAAGTATGAAATAGTACTTATTATATTATTTAGATATTAAATTATCCATTAAATGGATGTAGGTGCCGATTTGGATACTTCCATGTGTTTAACAATGATTACATCGAGTAGGAAATGTATGCCATCGGTGGAAGTTCAAACCCCACCATGCTGAGTCAAGGAAATAGATTTATGGCATCTGCAAACCCCTTTGCTAAAGAAGTAACCAAGAGGCAAAACGCCACGGAAAGTGAATGGAAAAAGTGGAAGCTGGAGATCGAGAAGATGATGTCTTGCTAAATGGTGCATATTTCACGCCATCGGGATCGCGAGGTGTTTTCCACCTATGCAACGACATACGGTGCCACACCGAAAGAGTTCATCCCTTGTGGAACAACTCACCGAGACGCGGGCGCGCTCTCGTGTAACGGAGGAAGTCGGCTGCTAACTGCAACTTCTTACCCACAATTATCACACCTGAATTTGAGTAGCCGCAAACATTGCTCTCACTTTTCAAAGCTTGTCTCTTGTCCGGTATTGTCGCCCTTCTTATACTTCACATTATTTGTTTATAATAAACGATGAAATTATCCGACATGCAATTTATTATTTTTTTAAATTTCGCCATGTTTTGTATCATAATGGATATTTTAAAAAATAGTCATTTTATATTTTATCGACAACGAAGGACTTAATCGGAAGAATTATGTGCCGGGTTGGCATAATTTAATATAAACTACGTAAATGAAAACTTTAATTATGTCTTTGGCTTGGCATAATTTTATATAAACTATGTAAATGAAAACATTTTTTTATAATGAAAAGCTAGTTTTTCTTTTTTTCTTCCATATATATAATTTTAAAATTGGTAAATATGTTTAAAAAAATATGTAATATAATTTATTTATATTCAAATAATAATAATAATAATATTTAACAATAATCATTATACTTTTATTTTAAAATGATTATTTTAAAATCATTTTAAATTTAGATATTGAATTTGTGTATTTTATTTTTTTATTTTAGAGTAGGATATTAAATTTGGGTATTTGTTGAAAGATGAATATATGATAATTATAATTAAATTTTATTTTGATTTAGCTTTAGTGGTCATAAAGCATTATTATGATTTCATAATTATACTACTAGTCCAAATATGATTCAAAAAAATCAAATTTAATTTTAAAAGTGTATTAATATTCAATATTTTTAATATAATAATACTAAAATTTTATCTATTCAATATTTTTAATATAATAATACTCATCCCTATATGTTTATATTAAAATTAAGACTATGATGTAGTTAAATGTGTTAATAATAATAATAATTTATAAATTATTTGATTTTATTTATTTAAATTTAGATCTTAAATATATTTTTTTAGTACTATTTAAATGGGTAGTCTAATTAGTAGAAGGACTAGGCTTTTTTTTTGGACTATTTGATTAGGCTAATTTTGTTCAAAGTCCAATATAAATTTTAAAAATTCATAAATCTATGTTGATTAATTTGTGAAGAGACTTAATTTTTTGGGATTTTTTAGGGTGCTAAATCTTTTTGTGCATTCTAAATTATATTGTAAATAACAACAAATCACAATCTCACAAGAAATTATATTCCCTCGTTCCAATTAATAACTCATTTCCTCTATCAATTAGACTACTTCTAATGAAATATAAATATCTATAAATATTAATATTAATTTTAGGAATATAAATACCAATTAATTAAATTTGTCATTCCCTTAGGATTTAACTATTTTTTTTAGCGAGTATTCGTATTGAGTACATGCAAATTTCATAAAAGCCATAACAAATTACTTTAAAGGATGTCGAGTAGTGTTGTGAGGGAACATAAGTTTGTGGGGTATTTCGTTTAGTTGGTGATTCCATGAAACTTGAGAAGACATGACCTTGTCATTACGTACATCTCTCATCTCACAATGGAAACAACGACCACGCTTTGCCTACATATGTCACGTCACAATAGCCATTAAGTACACCCCCTTAACCTACCATGCAACCATGCTCAAAAGATAAACAAACTTTGTGACATTCATTCATTCATACATTTTTACTTTAATATCTTATTACCTTTAATACTACATGTTAATTTTATTTAACACCATAGTAATATTTATGGTAATAAATATTTGTAAAACATGTTAAAATGAGTGGGTTAAACCCTTAACCTTTGCTTTTAACTCTAGTTTATTACGTCATCTATAGCATCATAGTTCAAATGTTTTCTCGTGAAATAAATCCCGAGACCCCACACGGGTACCATAAACCTACCCCGACTCTACCTTGACTTAATGGATTCTCACGGGGTACCTCCTCATGGTAATTTCAATGGTGATTTTTGCTTTGATTGAAATCTCAAATAATTAATTGTTATATTATACTAATTCATGGCTCATAATTAAATATACGAACACTATATGGTAACCTCACCTTACCTTCACTCGGATTTTTACGTGATCCTTGGCAATCCCGAGTTAGGATATTGATCTACCCCCCTCAACCCTAATCCTCTTCCATTCGTTTTTTTGCATTTGTGCGAGAGCGCTTCAAGATATGCAAGTCCGTAGCTCATGTTCTGCCTCCACTCTTCATTCGCGTGCCCGAAAAATATGAATACAAGGTTCATCTTGTCGCCTCCATTCGACATTCAAAACCATTTCGGGTAAAAATAGGTGTTTTTTCCCTCAACCCCCCATCTCGCTGTAGCAAGATTTGTTTGTAGGGATTCTCGTTTGAAAGCTTTTATCTCATAGTTATGGTTTTTAAAATGTAACTAGGTTATGGCTGGAAAGGTTTTATGTAATATCCCTATTTTTACTACTTTTATTAAAACATTTGAACAATCCTAAAGTTTGAGTGGACCTAAAAGGAAAACAATTATTGTGGACATATTTTTCTTTTAAATTTAATAAATGTGGAATTTGAATTATTGTGCAAAGACAAGAGTAAAAGTGGAGACCAAGATTTCACGTCCATGATGATGGATAAGATTCCAAAGACTTTCCCGGATTCTCAAAAATTCCTTGGAGAAAATAAATTAAATTTACATATTAGATTGGAGATAAAAATGCAAAAATATACACGAGGTAAAAGTGGAAAGTTGCTGAGAAGAGGTGAAATAAAAAGTAGAAAAAAGGAAAAAGCTAGTGTTAAAGTACTTTGCGGGAAATACAAAAAGGAAAGCCTAGGCCAAAAGGAAAACAACATCACGACTAACTAGACAGCGATTATGGAAACATCTTTGAAGGGAAATAAAGATTAAATAAGCCATTCACAGGTAGACAAGAGGTTGTCTACACCTTGGAGGAAATTGGTCTCTGTTCGGGGGGGGAGGCGTGGAGAGAAAGCTCAAGGTTGGGTGGCATTTAGTCTTGCCAAAATTGGTATGCACAAGTAATTCAATTCTATATTATAAATTTTAGTATTTCATATTGGTATGGAATTATGAGGCTTTTATAGTAGGTGGAAGTGTGTAAGAGCTTTAAATTTATGCATGAGTAAATTTTTGGATAAAAAAATTATTAGATAGTCGATGTGTTTAACGAGATAATAACAATAGAAATTATAGTTGATATGTATGGTTACATAAACAATTAGAAACTTATAAACCAACTCTTAGAATTTCTAAACCCCATTCACAAGTTTAAATATTAGGTTAGGTTGTAAATCTCATTACTGTAAATACATAGAACATATTTGGATATTTGGATGAGTTCAGGGACTTCCATATTTGGATGAGTTCCACTAAGCCTTACGGTGTTAGTGGTCATCCGTAAACAACAAACTTATGCCAACATTTTTGAGCGCACATTCGGCTAGTGCTTCCATGCATTTTTCCACATTTTGTATTACAACTCTCTTCTCGGACTCATACATACCCCTTTGGATTTAAGGGGAGAGGGAATGTTGGACACCTAATCCTCTCGAGTTGGTGTGAAATGTGAGTAGTCAAAGGGAGTCCAAGAGAGCCTTTAAATATGGAATTGAACGGTAATGGAAAATGTAATATATATATATATATATATATATATATATATATATATATATATATATATATATATATATATACATATACATCATGTGAATAATAAAGAAAACACATAATTATCTTTCACATATTTTGTCCACTTTCGATGTATGTTTAAGAGTATATACTTCTTTATTTATTTTTCTATATTTTTATTTTAAAATGAGCACATTGGAGGCCGGAAACCTTTGAAGGAATTATACATTTATCTACTGTAGTAATATTTAAGTGAAATTTTTTTGGAGTTTCTAGCGGATTTCTAGTCGAATTGGACAAAAACAATTATGGTCAAATCTTGATTTATGTTGTTTAAAATAGTGTATTTATTAAACTAGTTTTTTTTACTACATATATGGATTCAACACCATGAAAAACCCATGTGGCACTTCAAGTTATGTCCAATTAGATCAGAGAATAAATTGCAAAAAATTTTCAAAATTGCACTTAAAGACTACTTGTTTCCCTCATACTTAAGGAGCAACAATAACTTTTAGGAATTGAGGAGAAAAAAAATATATATATAAGTTAATAATTTTTTTATAGATTTTTAAAATTTAAATAAAACTTCACAACCATCATTTTATTAATAATAGTTAAGCTAGGGTAAATAAAACTAATATTTAGATCACCATTACATTAATAATAATTAAATCTATAAGCAACCTCAAAAAATAGCTCAATTGGTCTAGTTTTCGTGCATGTGTCAACTCCACCCAACATTTATGAACCACCCTTAAAAAAATAATTAAATTTATAAATAAAATTGATATTTATAATAATATATTCAAGTGTATTGTTGCATAAATCAATACTATATCAATAATGATACCTCATTAAATTTTGAATAAAAATTCTAATCAATATCATAATACCATTCACGCGAGTGAAATGCATAATGATACCTCATTAAATTTTGAATAAAAATTCTAATCAATATCATAATACCATTCGAGGGTGATTGAAATGCCCAAGCCAACCGAGCGAGAGCGAACTAGTATGATAAATATTATTTTACTTAAACTTACATTGGAGTAACCTTTTCCGTCTGTGGGGTCTTGGTTAAACGGTGATGAGGCGGGATGTTATAGCACTCATCACACGTTCAATGCCATTCCTTGATTGGGGTGATGTATACGGACATGTTAATGAAAAATGGAGTAAAAAAAAGAGAAAAAAAGTGAAAAATGAAAGGAACTACCAAGCTTACATGGAGTTAACCTTTTTCCATCCACCCTTATTGCTTTGCATAGGGCTACAAGCACCAACGTCATTTATACATGATAGTTTTATCGATACAAAAAGATTCTCGACGATAAAATATTCGAGTAGAGAACGTCAACGTCCCAGTAAATTAAACGCATTGATGGAGAGGTGGGCCCAACCGACTACGTAAAGGTTGTGGGAATGCGCAGTACGGATAAGGATAAGCGTTACCATTTTAACGTCATATTAGCGTGTGAGAGAGGCCTTGACCATGTTTAATAAGTCACTAGTTGAATGTTAGAAATACTTCATGAGACAAAGTGGCAATCGATTTCCGACTATTAAGCCCCACGCAAACACAAATATATCTTGTGGATGGTACTTCTTTCCCTAGTCTAAAAAAACTAGAGAATAAGGGTTGAAATTTTGGGTGTCTTAAGGGTTTTTTCATAGTTTTGAATCCATTTCCGTTATCAAAAAATGCAATTCAAACACTCCAACTACCCGATTTTTTAAATTTGTTTTTACCGGATTTTGAGAAAAAAAGCTCGTCGTCCGGACTATTCACATTGCGTCGTATTGATCTGGCTCCATGATTTTTAGCCCTGCGAAGCTCGAAAAACATCAAGTTCCACATCTAATTTTTGTCCTCTTTTTAAAATTCGCAACTTACTTTTTTTCATCTCCCTCCCATCAACATAGGTTTCTACTATAATTCATCATGTTCGATGAAAATGACCCTAACCGAGAAAACGATGGATAATAAAAGAAAGCCCCTGCCATTTGGAAGATTAGATGAAAGAAACACTAGTGTTGTTGTTTATTTGGACAAACGTGAGTCTCGTCATCGTCAAAATGAACAATCAAATTAGTATTTTGAGTTGCATCGTTTGCTGATTGGGATACTCCACTACATTCATGGCATAGGGCCCAAGCCATTTGGATCAAAGTAGGGAGAGAAGTTTATGGGATGCAAGATAGGGTTGCGAGAGGAAATATAATTACATCCAAGTTTCCCGTCCGGAAAGATCATAGAAATGTATTTTGTGACAACAACATTTAATGATAACTAGTTGTTAACTAGTTAAAAGACATTTTTAACTATTTTTTTTAAGAAAAGAGTGGAACTATTAATGTTTGCTGAAAATTAATTTTTCATTAGTAAATAATTATGAATAATAAATCGATTATGGAAGGTGAATCCATAAAGACTAAAAGATGATGGTAAAATGTTTCCCCCGAAGCCGGAAGGTGGTTGGGGACGAGTTGGGAAACAATTACTTGCTCCTATGGGGATAAGACATTGATCCCGGTGAGGGAGTAGGGGGTTGCATTCATGGAGAGAGGGAGAGTATTGAGTTTCCCGAGTGGTAGTGACTAGTTGAAAACACTCGGTAATCCTGAAATTATTTCTAGTACGGCTCGACTAGGTGTCTTGAGGTCACAACAGAAATATCACTTTGTCAACCCGTGCCTTTCGGGGAAGGGATCAAGGGGGAAAAAGGAGGACATAATCGCATGTCTTGATGGTTGGGAGTACCACAGGCTATAAACTTCTTGTTCGGATAAGTAATATGTGTAAGTTTACGTGATTTAAAGTACTTGTAATACTTTCACTCTACATGTGCACAAATATTTATTTTTATTTTATTCAAAGAGACAACAAATAGCTTTGTAGACGTTTGTTGTAAATGAATGAAGTTAATTGTCTACTTTACTTTGTTTAAGTCTTTATAAGTTTTACTAGAATATGAATGGGTACTGTGAAAAAATAGCGATGTGTTTGAGAAATAAACACGGATTATAATTTGTATTACGATTCAAGTTTTTTTTTAAATATATCAAATAATATTATATATATTTTACATTGAATCTCATATATAGAAAATATATGTTGTACTGAATTATAATATTGGGAAAAGAAAGAATATGCATATACATAAAACGATGAAAGTGGTATGACTTTATTCTATGTCCAAGGAAAAAAATAGAGAGGACTATCGGTTGAGGGTTCGAGCGTGAAACCCGACCCGAGACACATAGTTCCTCAAATCTAATTATACACGGACATTAGAACGAGTGGTCGAGTCACCAAACAAAAATTTTATACGAGTCTTAAAGTTAAGAATACGAGATAAAGATTATGAAGAAAGCGCGTAACTACGCGTATATGCGTGTATATCATTATTGAATAAATACACACGTATTTTTAGAGTAAACTCAAAACTACTTATCACATTTGTATCAAACAATACCATAATGAAAGGTAGAGAAATTTTTGAAAACTTCAACTTAAAACAAGAATCATGCAATGAATATTCATAACCTAAGAAGCTTTCGGGGGTTTCTCATTATAATTACATTTTTTTCTTTCTATTAAAGATATAATGCTCTACATCCCGGAGAATAATAAATCCGATTGATGATTTCACGAGATGTAAAACTCAACACTTGATCTTAAAACGAAAGTGAAAAATACAAATTAACTTATTTTGTAGAGAACGCGAGAAAATAAAAAATAAGTAATAGTGTCAAAATCATGTCTTCCAAATCAAAACCCAAGAACCAAGAAGAAAAATGCATGAAGAATGAAGTTAATGTCAAGACAAAACGTAAGCTTAAAATTTCGTTGCACAAATATAATAGGCATAATAACAGACCAATGATGTATACATATAACTTGTATTTCAAGCCAAAAAAGAAGGGAAGAAAAGTTTAAAACCCCAGAAAGCTTGGATTTAGGACAATCCAAAGTCTATAGAAGTGTGAGAGTCACATTTATGCTATAGCAATGAAATCCCGGAAATGCCCAGATATGTAATACCCTTAAATCAAATAAACAATACTATTCGAAATTAAGATGCGGTAGTTTAAAACAAAAGATCTATTACAACTAGAGTAAAAATCCTCGGTGGAGGAAGAACATAACCAAATTTAACATATTTGAGGCAAGAATTTTTGTGAAATTCCAAAAGGGAACGAAGCGAGTTCGAGTAACCAAAGTACACATTGAAAGAAGCAAGTCATTGTTCGATTAAGCATGACAATGGCGAGGAAACCTCGGCGCTCAAGGAAACGACATAGCATATTCAAGGAGAAACGTACCCGCGTTAAGAGAAGAGGCATTAAACTATGTGTCAAGAAAGAAATGTTAAACGAGAGAAAAAATCTGAACGAATCTCATTGAAATATAGGTTTGATAATACTCAAAATGTTTAATACCTTTCAAAGAGGAAGCCAACCATAACCTACGGACTTCCAACTTTGAAAAAAATCGAATATGGTGAAAAAAAATGAGTTAAACAAAAGAGGCCATGGACTATACTTATAAATCGGAAAACGGAAGCGAAGCGTTGCCTAAGAAGAGAAAATTACTAGTTTGCAATCTCGGTATATCGATCCATGGAGGAAGCGAGGAAAACTCTTGATCAACACATAATATTATCTTAGAGACATCACCAAGAACAATGCCTAACCATGGTAGCAACACCTCTAGCTAGAATAGTCGGAAACAAGATGCTGCGTATGAGGAAAATAACATAGATCATTTCAACTCCGACAAATGGGGGGCTCCTGGAAGAGGTTGGGGGTTTCTATCCATCGAGAGATCTCTTGCGGAATCAAACCACGGGTTGATTAGAAAAGAATCTAACGGAAAGAAATGTGACGAGGTTTGGTAAGTAACCCAGGAGCGATTCTAGGCGATCCTCCACAATCTGTAATGTCATAAAGGCACGGTATCAAACTTAGTCACCGTTAGTTGCTATGGCTGAGGTAATTAATGTGACGTGGTACCAGTGCAAAACCCCAAAACATTTAACAGTTGAGCATATAACTTAATGCATAGCGGAAATTTCGAAGTGCAATTTTTTTATTAATGCAACGTATTAATATCCCAAATATACATTCATAACTATGTAGTCAGTGAACTTGGAAATTTAATTAAGATGTTAAGAATTAAAATTTGTAATGTATGGTAAATTTTTATGTAAACTTGTAATTTTTTTTTTTAGGTGTGTATGTTTCAAGTGGTATCAGAGCAGCATTCATATGCTAGGACCCTAAGGGTCAACTAACAATTCATGTTGTGTGTAAAATGATGCACATAATAGAAGTGTAGCGAGGGAATTATCATGAGGACACGAACAACGCAACCACCACCCCGAGGATGCCGGGGAACCTCAAACACAACTAGTTGTGAACCACGAGATGTGGGTTCGGTGAGTATCAATCGACGATGAAAAAAAATTCGACTTTGCTGGAAGAACAACAACATCAAACCAGACTTACTATTGAAAACAATATATAAATTACGGGGAAGAGATGGTGCGAGTTCGAAGGGATAACGAACGATTAATGCAAGAGTAGGAAAAGATATTAAAGAGCACGTCGAGACAAGCAAAAACCAAGAAGTGGAACACCCTAGTACTTATAGGGGCATGCAAGAAGGTGATGAACATCAAACCGGAGAGACAACACCACTAACGAGTGGAAAGAAGCCCATCCCAAAGAAGTAACAAGAACAAAAATTACCATGAAGAGGAATCCGGCAACTTGTCGGATCGGCGAAGGTTAAAAAAGTAGAAAGTGGAACTTGAGGGGGGATTTTTGAAAAATAAAACCGCCAACATTTCATGGTTAAGTTGAGGAAGTGGCGAAGCATGGTTAATATACATGAACAAGTACTTTCGGGTGTACGAGTATAGTAGCAATCTGAAGGCTTGATTGGCCATATAACGAGTTAAGGGAGAAAGCCACTCTATGGTGGGAATAAGTGAAGAATGTTTGCAGCATTGAGGAACAAGATGTCAATTATGAATCGTTCCAGCAATACTTTAAAGACAAGTATTTGACGAACGTTTCTATGATAAGAAAGCTAAATAATTTTCATGACTTAAGGGGTCAGGGAAAGATGACTATGGATGAATATATCACCAAGTTCACCTCCCTGTTACAATATGTTCCATATCTCCGAGAAGAAAAGGCTAAGGTGCGAGAGATTCCTGAGTAGCCTTCCAACACATATAAAAGAGCGAATTGAATTTGTGAATCCCAAAACCATGGACGAAGCCATTCGTAAGGCACGAATGTGATATCATCATTTCAAGGCTAAAGGGGAGGTTGGAAAAAGTTAGCAGCCAAAGAAAGGACAGAAAAGTAACTCCAACATCAAAGGAGCCAAAAGAAATAAATTTAAGAATTCTCCCCAAAATTAAGTCAGGCAAACAATTTTGCAAGAAAACATCGAAAGGGACCCCGCGGCCCATGAGAAGATAAGCCTATATAGGGCATTCAGCAAACCTCGGCAAGGGAAGGTGACCAAGCCACCTCTACAATGTTGGGGGTGTGGCGAGGCACACTATTATAAAAAACTTCCCACAACGAACAAGAAATGACACAGTTCCAAATGTGCAGGAAACTTCCACGGTAGGCAATGTGGTGTGAAATATTCCTCGTATCAACGTGGCATTGGAGGATCGACATGAGTTGGAAGGTAGATTACTCTCAATCTGTTTCTATTTTGGTAGAATCAAGTGCAATTCTAAGTTATGTTAGTCCCAAAATAATGTAAATGTGTAAATTGAAAGAGTAGAAATTTAAAAACTCATGGCTTATACAAATAGCCACAGGAGAAAAACGAAAGTTAACTGCCAAAATTCCGAACTATATTTTGGAAATTTCATAACAATAGTTAAATGTAGACCTGAACATATTTCCATTAGGGTCCTACAATGTTTTGTTGGGTTTGGATTGGCTAGAAAAAACATTGGACCTTAGAATACTGCAAGGAAAAGATCATTTATTATAAAATGCAATATGGAACACGTAAGGAAATCCATGGAGTCAAGAAGCCATTACAGCTACGTCCAATTACAACATCCCAAATGAATAAATATATAAGGAAGAGATGCCGGATATATGCTATCCAGAGTGAGATATGCTTGATTCCAAGGAAAAAATCACCTATGATGGAAAACATACCGAGTGTTACAAGACTTCATGGATGTTTTTCCCGGAAAGTATCCCTGGATTACCACAGTGAGATATTGATTTTACTATAGAGTGATGCCGGGAGCATCACCTGTGTCAAGATCTCCTTACAAAATGAGTGTTCCGAAATTAAGCGAATTGAAAATGCGGTTACGAGAATTGCTAGACAAAGGTTACATTCATCCAAGTGTATTCCCTTGGGGAGAACCGAGTCGTTGTTCGTGAAGAAGAAGGACGGAACCATGCGAATGTGCATGGATTATAGAAATATTAACAAGTTAACGGTCGAGAACAAATATCCCTTACCAAGGATTGATGATACTGTTTGATCAAGTGAAGGGGGCCACAGTATTTTCAAAGATAGATTTAAGATCCAAATATCACTAGATCCGAATAAAGGATGAAGACATATGTAAGACAATTTTACTGTACTAGGCACGGGCATCATGAATTTGTGGTGCTACCCTTTGGGTTAACAAATGCACCAACAACCTTTATGAGGTTAATGCATGGAGTCTTTCATCCTTTCTTGGATAATTTTGTAGTTATATTTATAGATGATATTTTAATATATTCTAAAAACCGGGGGAAGAGCATAAGGAGCATTTGATAATTATGTTGGAAATTCTAAGAAAACACAGTTGTACGCTAATTTCAACAAATGTGATTTCTTTAAAACAAAAATCTAGCATTTAGGCCATGCTATTTTAGTAGAAGGAATTGTTGTTGATCCAAAGAAGATAACAAAAATCATGGAATGGCGAGTACCCTTGAATGTGGTAGACATTCGATCCTTTATGGGCTTAGTTGGGTATTACCAAAGATTTATTGAAGGATTTTCCATAATTTCTTTTCCTATTACTTCTTTGCAGAGAAAAGGAAAAGTTTTCAAGTGGGTTGTTGAATGTCGGAAACGGTTTTGAAAAAGGCTGAAACAACTTTTCACCACTGCACCGATGCTGAGGGAGTAAAGTCGAACTCAACAAAAAAAATTGAATTTTGTACGGACGCGAGTAAATACGGTGTTGGGGAAGTTTTATCTTAGGAAGGTAAAGTAGTGCCATATGAATCAATAAATTTGAAATATCATGAACAAAGGGTACTCGACTTATGATCTAGAACTAACAATAGTAGTTGAGTGTGCTCACGAGTTTGGAGACACTACTTTACTTTGGGTAAAAAAAGTTTGTGCTAAAGACAAATCATAGTAGCCGGACTAGCTACTTTAAGGAAGGCGATTTAAACTCCGGACGACCAAGATGGAATTCCTTTCTAAGTGTGTTTGATATGGATATCCGACACATGGAAGGTAAGGAAAATCGAGGTAGTTGATGCTTTTAAGTAGGAAGTTGCATTGTGTTTATGAGATTTATTACAATCGACTTGAAAGTAAATTCTTAGATCAAGTAAAAAGAAGAAGCACAAAAAAATATCCGGAATACAAATTCCATTGGTAGCAAATGGAAGAAAGCGAGAAAGCAAGGAAGTAATTTTGAGTATGGGAGTAAATAATGATTACATGCATAAATTTTAGAGGTAAGGTGTATGGACCAAACCGAGTGGACCTAAAGGAACTGATAATGAATGAAAACCATCGTAGCAATTATGGAGGGCATCACGAGGATACTAGAAAAATTTGACTACAATTAGAAATGTATATTTTCCGGCACTGGTATGTGTAAAAATATTCACCGAGTATTTAAGTAAATTTTTGAGTGTCGCAGTAAAGGTGGAGCATCCACATCCTGGCGAGTTGTTGCGACCCATACCGGTACTTGAATGGAAGTGGGAGGTTATATCCTTGGACTTCATTATAAGCTTACCATAATAAAAAAAGGTAAAATGACTCCATCATGGTGGTAGTTGAAAGATTGAGTAAAAATTCACATTTTATACCCAGTGGGTCTACTTACAAGAAGCTTTGTATAGATAGTAGACATTTCCATGAGAGAAATTTTTAGGGTGCATGATATTCCGAGGACGGTTATCTCGGATAGAGATGTTAAGTTTACCTCGGCATTTTGGAAGAATTTGTTTATAAGTCTGGGGACCCAAATAAACTTTAGTACAACTTACATCCCCAGACCGACGGTTAAACAGAGCGAGTAAACCAGGTATTAGAAGACATGCTACACATGTATGTGATGCAACAACCAACCAAATGGGAATAATATTTGCTTCTTATTGAATTTTATTACAACAATGGTTACTACAATAATGGTTATTACAATAATTTTATCTTGTTGAAATGCATTGAGTGTTAACATGAAATATATATTTAAATGATGAATATATAAAAGATAAAGTAAAGACAATGTCATTAAATCAAAATATTTAGCACTTATTATAAAATCATATATTTTATCACAAGTAAACAAAAGAAAATTATTATAACTCTTTTATAGTTATAATTAAATAAAACTTAAAAAGAAGTTAATAAGTTATTGTTAAAACATATGTTGTTAAATGATAATACAATTGGTTTGGACATTTCTTAAATGTTGTTTAAGTCAAGTTTTTTGAACAATAACTACAATTATTTATTGCTAGTTATATTTATCTTTGTGATGAGAGAAACTATCTAGTGAGTGTTCAAATTCTAGAAAATTGAAATGTAATGTTGGTGTTTAATAAAACGTGTATATATATTGAACGTTGAAAATATTATATGTTATATAAATAATGATACATTTATAAATATGTATGATTAAGATGTTTTGCAATTTGTTATTGCTTTATGTAAAAGGAGGAATGTTTACTTAAAGAATGTGATACATGATGGGCTATAAAATAATTTAGTGAGTATAAAGGAACAATGATAATAGTGTATTATAATATATTCCTAGTCAATTACAATTTTTAAAAATATATAATATAAAAGAAATATATATGAATAATGTTTAAAAATAAATATTACTAAAAATTCAAAAATTAATAAAGTAAATATATATATTAATATAATATAAATTAAATTTTTAAAAAAATAATATATTAATATAAAAGGAATTGTATATAATATTTTTTTATTTATTTATTTATTTATAAAAATATTAATTATGACAATGTTTTAACTATAAAAATTAATAATGTAAATTTTATAGATTTCAAATAAATAAATCTAATAAATAAGTCTAAACTTATGAATTTCCAATCATAAATTGCGACTAATGAGTAGTGGCGATCACTCATTTAAATAAATACTATTAATATATTCTATTTATATATAACCAACTACTATTAATATATTTTATTTATATATAACCAACACTTTCATTGTGATTAAATTCATCAAATTAATAAATATTTTTTTATATGACTTGGCTAAATTTAAATTTGAATATTGATTAGACATCTTCCTCACTTAAATTTGCATCGAATATAACAAACTTCAATCTTTTGACTTTTAAGCTCTGGAATATTTCCCATTTTTTTGAAAAAGATTATTGGATATATTCAAAACTTTTTAGGTACGGTTTGCTTACTTCCACGCTTTCCCGATGTAATAATTAAAGTTATCATCCATATACAGTAACAAGGAGTGAAGGAGTATACGAGGTTATATGAATGTGTAGATGCTGTAATAAGCAAACATAAAGATTAAAAAAGATATTAAAATGAATTTATGTGTCTTGAATTTATATGTATTATTTTTAATGTGTTGCTTTGTAAAATTCTATTTTTATTTTATGTAAAGTGAATATATTTTTAGGATGGGAGTGGTTTAAGGTTTTTTCATTCTCTAACTTTATGAGGAGAAGAGGAGTGAAGCTATTTGTTTAAAGTTACAAAAGTTATATGAATGTGTTAATAATTAAATGAGTAGAGTGTTTCACTAATAAACTATCTAGTTATAAAAGAGATATGAAATATTTATTTCAAAATAGAACTTAATTAAGATTTAACAATATAATTAGGAGAAAAAATCCTTATCATTTAATTTTTGAATAGATGTTTTATACTAACTTTCTCTCACTCTTCTTACATTAGTTATACAAAATAAAACATGTCCACTCATGCATATAAATATGAATATGAATATGAGCAAGAATAAGAATAACAAATATGCGCCCAATTATAATATGCACATGGTATGTAAAGAATACATTAAATGTTAACATAAAACATATATTTAAATTATGAATATATAAAAGATAAAGTGAAGACAATGTCATTAAATCAAAGTATTTAACACTTATTATAAAATCACATATTCTATCACAATTAGACAAAAGAAAAAGTGTTATAACTTTTTTATAGCTATGATTAAATACAACTTAAAAAGAAGTTATAGATGATTAAATTTACACCATTGTTAAAGTATGTGTGGTTAAAATGATAATAAAATTGGTTTCAACATTTCTTAAATATTGTTCAAATCAAATCTTTCAACAATAACTACAATTATTTATAGCTAGTTATATTAAGTATCTTTGTACAAGAGAAACTATCTCCCTAGAATGTTGTAATTTGTAGTGTATGTTCAACTTCTAGGAAATTGTGAATTAATGTTATTGTTAAATAACATGTGTGTATATATTAAATGCTGAAAATATTATATGCTATATAAATAATGACATATTTATAAATATGGGAGTTTAGGATACTTTGTAATTTGTTATTGCCCTATGTAAAGGAGAAATGTTTATTAAAAAAAATGTGATGTGATGTATGTTGGACTATAAAAATAATTTAGTGAGAATGAATGAACAATGACTATAATGTATTATAGTGTATTTCTAATGAATCAAAAATTTCAAATATATAATATAAAAGAAATATATATACATAATATTTGAAGAAAATATTGTTATTATTGAAATTCAAAAATTAATAAAATAAATAAATAAATAAATATATATATATATAAAATGAATTGTATATAATTATTCAATTATTTATAAAATTATTAATTATGATAATATTTTAAGTATAAGAATTAATAATGTAAATTTTATAAATTTCAAATAGATGATGAAATGGTGTCTAATGAGGGGTTACTAAAAGTTCATTTAAATATTTGTGAAAAATGATGTTTATATATAATGAAGGTTTCTATTTTATTTAATTCAACCTTCCATTTGATTAAATTCATTAAATTAATAAATATTTTTCTATATAGTTCTAGCTAAATTTAAATTTATATATTGACATCTTCCTAACCGTCACTTGTTAAATATCATCTTTTAATCTTTTTAACGATTACGATTACATTTGATAGTTATGTAAGATTTAAATGCTAAACTTGATCTGAAATTCATATATTAAACGTAAACGTAAAGATAAGATATTTACATTTGATAGTTATGTAAGATTTAAATGCTAAACTTGATCTGAAATTCATATATTAAACGTAAACGTAAAGATAAGATATTTACCTAAGATTTAGTACGTGTTAAACTTGATCTTAAATTCATATTAAACGTGCGTTGCAACTTATGACATGTGAAAATACTGTTGTATAGATTTGACGAGGAACAATGAGGATTGGGAAAGCCAATGGTCAAAAGTTCACAATATTCCGTATTTTCTCTGGAGTTTCCCTTCACCATTTGTATCACTGAAAGAGTGGTACAGCAGGTTCGGTTTGTAGGGGTTCACCATTTTCTTTGGAGTCAATGCACGACTTCCATTGTGATTAAATTCATCAAATTAATAAATGTTTTTTTAATAAATTCATCAAATTAATTAATAAATTAAATTCATTTAAATTCATATTAAATGTGCGTTGCAACTTATGACATGTGAAAATACTGTTGTTGTAGAGATTGGAGGGGGATTGGGAAAGCCAATGGTCAAAAGTTCACAATATTCCCTATTTTGCGAAGAATTTCCGTTCACCATTTATGAGCGGCAGTCGGTAGGGGTTCACCATTTTCTTTGGAGTTCAGTTTCTTCTATCAAAACAACAACAGTACAAGAGGAGGAGGAGGAGAGGAGCTGACGGTGTTGTCATATGCAACGGGTAATCCCATCGATGACTGTTGGCGGTGCGACCCCAATTGGGAGCGTAACAGAAAACGGCTGGCAGATTGTGGCATTGGATTTGGAAAGGATGCCATTGGAGGAAAAAAACGGCAAGTTTTATGTGGTTACGGATGCCGGTGATGATGCCGTGAATCCATCCCATGGCACACTGCGTCATGCCGTCATTCAGGCGGAGCCGCTGTGGATCATCTTCCACAATGACATGGTCATCCAGCTAAAGGAAGAGCTGGTTATGAACAGTTTCAAAACAATCGATGGGCGAGGCGCCAACGTCCACATTGGTAAGGGGGGGGCCCATGTATCACCCTCAACAATGTGACAAACGTCATCATTCATGGCATCCACATTCATGACTGTAAGCCTCTACAAAAAGCTATGGTTAACACCTTTCCTCCTGTGGATAGAAAAATAAATCATGGAGATGGGATTTCCATCTCGACAGGGGAGGCACATATGGGTGGACCATTGCTCTATGTCTAACTGCGAAGATGGCCTCATTGACGCAGACAAGTCATCCACCTATATCACCATTTCCAACAATTATTTCACTCACCACAACAAGGTAATTAGCAACCTCACATACTCATTCATTCATTAATTGCAATCCACTCTATTCTATTTTATTCCTTGTCTTCTAGCTTGACAATGGTCTGCTGCTTTTCTCCCATTGTAGGTGATGCTATTGGGTCACAGTGACGACCACCATTTTGGCGAGGGTCTCGTGCAACGAATGCCAAGGTGAAGTAACCATGGCATCTGCAAACCCCTTTGCTAAAGAAGTAACCAAGAGGCAAAACGCCACAGAAAGTGAATGGAAAAAGTGGAACTGGAGATCAGAAGATGATGTGCTGCTAAATGGTGCATATTTCACGCCATCGGGATCGCAGGTGTTTTCCACCTATGCAACAGCATACAGTGCCACACCAAAGAGTTCAGCCCTTGTGGAACAACTCACCAGGAACGCAGGCTCGCTCTCGTGTAACAGAGGAAGTCGCTGCTAACTGCAACTTCTTACCCACAATTATCACACCTGAACTTGAGTAGCCGCAAACATTGCTCTCACTTTTCAAAACTGTCTCTTCTCCAGTATTGTCGCCCTTCTTATACTTCACATTATTTGTTTATAATAAACAGTAAATTATCCAGCAGCAATTTATTATTTTTTAAATTTCGCCATGTTTTGTATCATAATGGATATTTTAAAAATAGTCATTTTATATTTTATCGACAACGAAGGACTTAATCAGAAGAATTATGTGCCGGGTTGGCATAATTTAATATAAACTACGTAAATGAAAACTTTAATTATGTGCTGGCTTGGCATAATTTTATATAAACTATGTAAATGAAAACATTTTTTTATAATGAAAAGCTAGTTTTTCTTTTTTTTCTTCCCTATATATAATTTTAAAATTGGTAAATAATTTTAAAAAAATATGTAATATAATTTATTTATATTCAAATAATAATAATAATATTTAATAATAATCATTATAATTTTATTTTTAAATCATTTTAAATTTAGATTGAATTTGTGTATTTTATTTTTTTTATTTTAGAGCAGGATATTAAATTTGGGTATTTGTTGAAAGATGATTTTTTTTTTTTTTTTATATGATAATTATAATTAAATTTTATTTTGATTTAGCTTTAGTGGTGAGGAAAGCATTATTATGATTTCATAATTATACTACTACTCCAAATATGATTAAAAAAAATCAAATTTAATTTTTAAAAAGTGTATTAATATTCAATATTTTTAATATAATAATACTAAAATTTTATCTATTCAATATTTTTTAATATAATAATACTCATCAGCTATATGTTTATATTAAAATTGACACTATGATGTAGTTAAATGTGTTAATAATAATAATAATTTATAAATTATTTGATTTTATTTATTTAAATTTAGATCTTAAACATATTTTTTAGTACTATTTAAATGGGTAGTCTAATTAGTAGAAGGACTAGGCTTTTTTTTTGGACTATTTGATCAGGCTAATTTTGTTCAAAGTAATTCATAAATCTATGTTGATTAATTTGTGAAGAGACTTAATTTTTTGGGATTTTTTAGGGTGCTAAATCTTTTTGTGCATTCTAAATTATATTGTAAATAACAACAAATCACAATCTCACAAGAAATTATATTCCCTGGTTCCAATTAATAACTCATTTCCTCTATTAATTAGACTACTTCTAATGAAATATAAATATCTATAAATATTAATATTAATTTTAGGAATATAAATACCAATTAATTAAATTTGTCATTCCCTTAGGATTTAACTATTTTTTTAGCGAGTATTCGTATTGAGCTGCAAATTTCATAAAAGCCATAACAAATTACTTTAAATGATACGAGTAGTATTGTGAGGGAACATAAGTTTGTGAGGGTATTTCGTTTAGTTGGTGATTCCATGAAACTTGAGAAGACATGACCTTGTCATTACGTACATCTCTCATCTCACAATGGAAACAACGACCACTGCCTACATATGTCACGTCACGATAGCCATTAAGTACACCCCTTAACCTACCATGCAACCATGCTCAAAAGATAAACAAACTTTGTGACATTCATTCATTCATACATTTTTTTACTTTAATATCTTATTACCTTTAATACTACATGTTAATTTTTATTTAACACCATAGTAATATTTATGGTAATAAATATTTGTAAAAACATGTTAAAATGAGTGGGTTAAACCCTTAACCTTTTCTTTTAACTCTAATATATACTACTTTCGAGTTTATTCTGTCTATAGCATCATAGTTCAAATTTTTTCCCATGAAATTGAATCCGGACCCACACAGGTACCATAAACCCTACCACGACTCTACCTTGACTTAATGGATTCTCACGGGGTACCTCCTCATGGTAATTTCAATGGTGATTTTTCTTTGATTGAAATCTCAAATAATTAATTGTTATATTATACTAATTCATGGCTCATACTTAAATATCTGAACACTATATGGTAACCTCACCTTACCTTCACTCGGATTTTCTGTGATCCTTGGCAATCCTGAGTTAGGATATTGATCTACCCCCTCAACCCTAATCCTATTCCATTCATTTTTTGCATTTGTGCGAGAGCGCTTCAAGATATGCAAGTTTGTAGCTCATGTTCTGCCTCCAATCTTCATTCAGTGCCCGAAAAATATGAATACAAGGTTCATCCTGCCGCCTCCATTCGACATTCAAAATCATTTCAGGTAAAAATAGGTGGTTTTCCCTCAACCCCCATCTCGCTATAGAAAGATTTGTTTGCAGGATTCTCGTTTGAAAGCTTTTATCTCATAGTTATTGTTTTAAAATGTAACTAGGTTATGGCTGGAAGGTTTTATGTAATATCCCTATTTTTACTACTTTTATTAAACATTTGAACAATCCTAAAGTTTGAGTGGACCTAAAGGAAAACAATTATTGTGGACATATTTTTCTTTTAAATTTAATAAATGTGGAATTTGAATTATGTGCAAAAGACAAGAGTAAAAGTGGAGACCAAGATTTCAAGTCCATGATGATGGATAAGATTCCAAAGACTTTCCCAGATTCTCCAAAATTCCTTGGAGAAAATAAATTAAATTTACATATTAGATTGGAGATAAAAATGTAAAAATATACCCGAGTAAAGTGGAAAGTTACTGAGAAGAGGTGAAATAAAAGTAGAAAAAGGGAAAAAGCTAGTATTAAAGTACTTTTGCGGGAAATACAAAAAGGAAAGCCTAGGCCAAAAGGAAAACAACATCTTGACTAACTAGCGCAGATTATGGAAACATCTTTCGAAGGGAAATAAAGATTAAATAAGTCATTCTCCAGGTAGACAAGAGGTTGTCTACACCTTGGAGAAATTGGTCTCTGTTCGGGGGAAAGTTTGTGGAGAGAAAGCTCAAGGTTGGGTGTGCGAATTAGTCTTGCCAAAATTGGTATGCACCAGTAGTTCAATTCTATATTAGAAATTTTAGTATTTCATATTGGTATGGAATTATGAGGATTTTATAGTAGGTGGAAGTGTGTAAGAGATTTAAATTTATGCATGAGTAAATTTTTGGATAAAAAAATTATTAGATAGTCCCGACGTGTTTAACGAGATAACAACAATAGAAATTATAGTTGATATGTATGGTTACATAGACAATTAGAAACATATAAACCAACTCTTAGAATTTCTAAACCCCATTCACAAGTTTAAATATTAGGTTAGGTTGTAAATCTCATTACGTAAATACATAGAACATATTTGGATATTTGGATGAGTTTCAGGGACTTCCACTAAGCCTTACAGGTGTTAGTGGTCATCCGTAAACAACAAACTTATGCCAACATTTTTTGAGCGCACATTCGCCTAGTGCTTCCATGCATTTTTCCACATTTTGTATTACAACTCTCTTCTTGGACTCATACATACCCCTTTGAATTGAAGGCGAGGGAATGTTGGACACCTAATCCTCTTAGAGTTGGTGTGAAATGTGAGTAGTCAAAGGGAGTCCAAGAGACCTTTAAATATGGAATTGAACGAGTAATGGAAAAATGTAATATATATATATATATATATATATATATATATATATATATATATATATATATATATCATGTGAATAATAAAGAAAACACATAATTATCTTTCACATATTTTGTCCACATTCGATGTATTTTTAAGAGTATATACTTCTTTATTTATTTTTCTATATTTTTTATTTTTAAAAATGAGCACATTGGAGGTCGAGCAAACCTTTGAAGGAATTATATATTTATCTCTGTAGTAATATTTAAGTGAAATTTTTTTGGAGTTTCTAGCGGATTTCTAGTCGGAATTGGACAAAAACAATTATGGTCAAATCTTGATTTATGTTGTTTAAAATAGTGTATTTATTAAACTAGTTTTTTTTTACTACATATATGGATTCAACACCACAGAAAAACCCATGTGGCACTTCAAGTTATGTCCAATTAGATCATAAAATAAATTGCAAAAATTTTCAAAATTGCACTTAAAGACTACTTGTTTCCCTCATACTTAAGGAGCAACAATAACTTTTAGGAATTGAGGAGAAAAAAATATATATTTAAGTTAATAATTTTTTATAAATTTTTAAAATTTAAATAAAACTTCACAACCATCATTTTATTAATAATAGTTAAACTGCTAAATAAAACTAATATTTAGATCATCATTACATTAATAATAATTAAATCTATAAGCAACCTCAAAAATAGTTCAATTGGTCTAGTTTCGTGCATGTGTCAACTCCACCCAACATCTATGAACCACCCTTAAAAAATAATTAAATTTATAAATAAAATTGATACTTATAATAATATTTTCAAGTGTATTGTTGCATAAATCAATACTATATCAATAATGATACCTCATTAAATTTTGAATAAAAATTCTAATCAATATCATAATACCATTCACGCGAGTGAAATGCATAATGATACCTCATTAAATTTTGAATAAAAAATTCTAATCAATATCATAATACCATTCGAGTGGGTGAAATGCTCAAACCAACCCGAGCGAGAGCAAGAACTAGTATGATAAATATTATTTTACTTAAACTTACAATGGAGTAACCTTTTCCGTCTGTGGGGTCTTGGTTAAACGGTGATGAGGCGGTTTGTTATAGCACTTGTTGAGGAGGTAAATACCCTTTGCGGACAGAGGCTATCCCTACTAGCCCAGATCGGGTCTAGCAACAATCAAACACGCTACAATGCAGGTTCCTAATTGTAAATAAACCGACTTGCGATGAAGGCTTACCTGGAATCCGACGCTGTCGTTTGTAGAAGAGGTGGTGCTCCCGTTCCTTCGCCCTGGCAGATCACAGCCCTCACGATCTCCGTGATCGGACACCTGCACATTCAAGAAACAATACAAACGCAAGCATAAAATCCAGTGCATACAACTATATATCAGTCGAAGAGGATATAACTCATGAACATGATCAAGAACAAGAGTGGAACCATAACCGATAGTCGCTTATCATTAAAGAGTCAAAATAAGAATACAACCATAACTTCGACGCAGCACTCTCCTTTAGCGGGTCACCAGCACAGCATGTATCGAAAAAGCCTGTCAGGGATGGGACAAGCCTCTCTCTCCAGATACTTGACAATAGTCTCCTTGCTTGGATTTTGCCTTAGGGAATCAAGAAGGCTTTTGCAGCATGAAAGCTCTTGGGAACTTAGAAATTCTGCCACTCTTTGGGACTAGCTTGCAAATGGAAATGGGCGAGATTTTATAGAAGGAGGAACGGGAGTTGGGATCCCTATAATTATGGGATTGGCCCTATCATCAAGGAAGCTTCCATGAGAGGTGGCAAACCACTTCCTCTCCATGGAAATCCGTAGCCAAACCTCCCAACTCAGGATAGAAATCAGCCCAGTAATTTGTTAGGATGAAACTTCCGCCTTTTATTTAAAAAAAAAACCTCTTAATATGGTTGGCGCGAGTACGGCTCTATGACAGAGCGCCAATTGGCGTGCCCTCTTTGGAGGATTTCCCTCTTGGCGCGAGGGCTGAACTATGGAACCGCGCCAATGGAAAAAGAGCTATTTTTAGGGTTTTTTGCAGGGAGATGTCTTTAGGGAAATTAAAGCTCATCTTCAGAGGGATGCAATGAAAGTATTTTCAAGCCTTAACTCTGCCCACAGGTCACGGAATGAGCCCTCCAATGTGCGGGATGGGGATTGTAGGGATGGTGACAAATTGCTGTGTAATAGATGCCCCCTAAAGCATGAGGCCCGAAAGAGAGAGAGAGGGGTGAAATGCTTTACGAGAACATGCCGACCGAAAACACCGCCATCGGAAAACCTACGGAGCGAAGTACAACTGATGTCTCAGATACATGATATATATGCGTGGTATGGGCGCAGCCATCCATAACAGAGTGTACAATAATCTAGATCCAAGGCATGGACGCAGCCATCCAATGAAGATCGATAAATAGACTCAGGTATGGTCGCAGCCATCCAATCAGTGAGTCATGTAAATAATCATAATAATCCACAATGTCGCAGCCTGGATTACAACAGACACAATCTAGGGTCTTGCGCTCCATCTCGACCCGAACAAAGTACAAGTTCAAGCATGCGAATAAGTGAGCTGAAGTCGAACATGCAAGAACATCGTCTGATTACCATCCAATGATGAAAGCTGTTAACAGATGCGAGAGGAACCACCAATAATGACAATGGCCCTCAAGGTAGTATAGGTACAATCTACGGCGTGTGAATCAATGAGCTGGTGTCGAACACCCGTAAAATCACTCGATCGGAGGCCAATGATGAAAACCTCACGTCGAATGCGACGAACCTGCCATTGAGACATGCAGGCTCCAAGGTACCATGAAAGAGTCTCTAGACCATCTTCCTGGATAATGAGCTGAAGTCGACAGGAAGTGGCCTTGATCGAAGATGGGCCATAACATTTCCCACATCATCGACACGAGACAGAGGAACATAATATTTTGTGAATCGGGATCATATTAGAATCAGAGGAAGGTTGATACTTGCAGAGGTCAACTTCTCTTGAACATATAAACGGCACGACAGTGGACTTGGAAATATTTGACGTCAACGGATCAGAGGTCATGGTGACGAGGCAATGAGCAGATGAGAGGTCAAAAGGGATTATCCAACCCACGGAGGAAAAGTGAAGAACGAGATGAGATGTCCCCAACCCGACACGAATGCAGACAAGTGCCATGTTCAAGAGCGACATACTGCCGACACAACAACGATGCTGGTTCCATTTTCCCCCACCATTTCTGGTAAGTACCCCAATTATTTTTGATAACAAGCTTGAAGGGGATAGCATATTCTTGTAATATAAGTCCACCCTTCGGGTGAATCCATCCTAGTACATTTAACGAGCCCTAGGAAGGAGCGACTCGAACAACGTCATTTCGACTGAATCCGATGTCATCAGGGTTTAACGAGTCTGACAAAGGAAGAACTCGGCGTCTTTTCATATTTAGAGAGTTTGAAAAGACAGCGAAAAGTAAACTCCAGCGGTCCCTTTTCGTAGATAGTTCCCCGGACCCGAAAAGGTAGAAAACAATATCCGAGAAAACCTCCTAGTCACGATAGGCTAGGGTATTCCTTTTTCGTAAATAATCCATCCCAGCCCGAAAAAGGGGTAAACGTATACTGGGTAGATGTCGATTCGTGTCCACTTTAACGAGATCGAAACGACAAGGGCCTCGGCAATCTTTTCATGTTTAGAGAGTCAGAAAAGAGCTGAAAGATGACTCCAGAGTGACTTTTTCATGTATTTACCAAGTCCGAAAAAGTATAAAATACAACTCGTTTCACCGTTTCAGTTGCGTAAAAGACCTGTTGCTGCACAAAAAGGCAAGTGTAAAACCCATTTTCGACACAAATACATTAAAATATTCAGAAAAATAACTTTCAAAACCTATTTTGAGTTCAAAAAGTTATAAATATGTCAAATGGTAAAAATAGAATTACTTTTTACTATTTACCTCACTGAAGAGCAGCAGTGGTCCAGTTTGGTGTGTAAACTTCTGACAGTGATTACGACCGAGTTGGGCTACCATTCCGAGTTCCGTCAGTTCCAGGTAAGAGGCGTGTAATATCCCTCGCATAAGCCACCATAAAAACTCTCATAAAATGAGGGTTATTAAATAATTAAATATTATTAATTATTATATTGATATTAAATGAAGAATATTCTTGTAATTGTTGA